>CM046385.1:24107813-24335465 GCA_025413485.1 Ficus microcarpa
CTATCAAAGGAAAGGGCCACGTGTAGCTAGGGCAAAGGGAAGTTGGGGGGAAGATTGATAAAAGAAGAAAAGTTGAGGATAGCAGGGGGGGTGCCGTTTTTGGAAAAAGAAAAGGAGGAGAAGAGTAAGCAGCAGACGCCATTTTTGGTGTGGGAGGAGAGCTGTGAGAAAGGGCAAAAAAATAGAAGAGAAAGAGATCCACGTAGAGAGAAAAAGAGCTGGAGAATTCCGAAGGCAATTGGGAGTTATTCGTTGGAGAGAAGAAATTTATCTATTTGGTTTTCTCATTCTAGTATCTAAATTCCTTTAGGATTTTCTTGCTATTTTCTGTGTAAAATATGAATTCTCTTGTTGATTCTTTTGGTTTTGATTTTGTTGAACGAACAAACATGAACTAAATTTTTCTTAGCTAGGATTGTTGATGGAACCTAGGTTGTATTGAAGACTTGTGTGTGTTGTTTACTGCTTAGCAACTTTTAATCAAGTTTATTCAAGTGATTTATATGTTTAATCTCTATTGGTTGACTGGCCATCAATTGATGAAGAAAGTAAACTGAAATTAATTCTGGAAAGGTTAATTTTAGTTGGATCTTGATTGAATATTATATGAGATGGTATAGGAATATATTGTTCTTGTGTACGACCCATTAAGATTGGTGCGTAATTCTGTGTTTTTAATTGGATTGCATAGGAATATGTTTATTTTGGTTGAAAACACTAGATGCATAAATCTTTCGGAAGAGGATTTTGTAAGAATTTTAGGTTGACTGGTTAACTTTGCTATAGCAAATCCTACAGCATTAGAGGTCAGATTTACAACTAAAGGGAAATCATTAATCCTAGCCATTACCCATCATTGTTTCATTGCCTAAGTCTTTGATATTGCCTTGTTCACCTTTTGCTACATTTTTAATTACGCCCGTTAGCTTTTATATAGTTTTTACATTTTTGTATTCAAATTAACTCTCAATTTTTTTAGATTGATTGTTCTCTATAATTGAATTTTTGGTGATATAATCCCTGTGGAGACGATACTCTACTCATCACTATATTATTTAGTCGATTACGTGCACTTGTGTAGTATTTTCGCGTACATAATTTTGGGCGAACAAGTTTTTGGCGCCGTTGCCGGGGATTGATATTATTAAAAATTAATATTATAGGGACTAATTTTCTTTTCATTTGTTTTGCTTTTCTCAACCTTAATCAATTCTGGTTGATCCTTGTAGGTGTGGTTTTCTTGCATGAATAGGCCGAGGGACACAGATCTAGCTCCCTTAGATCCAGAAATTGAAAGAACTTTTAGAGCAAGAAGAAGGGATCATCAAGGAGCTGCCAGAATGGATGAAAGGGCTGAAGGAGCAATAGTGAATAATGTAAATAATGCTGCAGCAATCGCAGATGATAGAGACAGGGCGATAAGGGATTATGCGGTACCTATGTTGCACGGGCTGCATCCTAGCATTGTTAGACCGGAAATTCAGGCACAACAATTCGAGTTGAAGCCGGTTATGTTTCAAATGCTCCCAACAGTGGGGTAATTCAGTGGGATGCCAACCGAAGATCCTCACCTGCACTTGAGATTGTTTATGGAAGTGAGTGACTTTTTTAAGCTACATGGTGTAACTGAAGAAGCACTTCGACTCAAGTTATTCCCCTATTCTCTAAGAGATAGAGCAAGAGCCTGGTTGAACTCTTTACCACCAGATTTGGTAGCAACATGGAATGATTTGGCTGAGAAATTCTTGGTGAAGTATTTTCCTCCGAACAAAAATGTCAAACTTCGGAATGACATCACATCATTTCAGCAACTGGATGGAGAAGCTCTCTATGAAGCATGAGAGCGTTTTAAAGAGATGCTTAGAAAATGCCCATACCACGGACTCCCCCATTGGATCCAAATGGAGACTTTTTATAATGGTCTTAATGCTCAGACTCGGAGTATAGTGGATGCGTCTGCAAATAGAGCTCTCTTGATGAAGTCTTAAAATGAAGCTTACGAGATCTTAGAGAGAATGTCTAACAATAACTACCAGTGGCCCACTGAAAGAGTTGCTACAGGGAGGCGTGTAGCGGGAGTTCATGAGGTGGACACCGTTATAGCTTTGACAGCTCAAGTATCTTCATTGTCCAACATATTGAAATCCATGAATTTGGGAGCAGGTGCAAGTTCGGTGCAGGCAGTTGATGTTGTGTGTGTTTATTGTGGTAAGGGTCATGTATTTGAGAATTGTCTAGCGAACCCAGCTTCAGTTTGCTATGTGAACAATTTCAACCGGAATAACAATCCATATTCCAACACTTACAATCCAGGGTGGAGGCAACATGCGAATTTCTCTTGGACTAATCAATGAGTTAATTCTTCAGCTGGGCCTAGCAAACTCTCACATCCTCTAGGTTTTCCACAACAGCAACAAAGACATCCGCCTCAAGAACAACCGAATTCCATCGAAGCATTGCTCAAGGAGTACATGGCGAAAAATGATGCGATTATTCAGAATCAATCAGCCCTCATTCAGAGTCAAGCTGCATCATTGAGAACATTGGAGAACCAAGTTGGGCAGTTCGCGAATGTTTTGAGCAATCGACCTCAAGGATCGCTTCCTAGTGATACGGAGAACCCCAGAAGAGATGGTAAGGAGCATTGCAAGGCTATTACACTTCGGAATGGCAGACAAGTTGATCAACCAATTCGACAACCTGCCAAAGAGGCGGAACCCTCTTCAATCCAAAACCAGCCAGATCCACAATCAACAACTGAAGCTGATCAGAATGCTGCAGCAGACCAGAATGCTACAGCAAAGTCGCAACAAAGCAACAGCAAAGAAGATCAGAGAGATGCAGAGGAGAGAAATGTTGCAGCAAAGCAACAGCAAAGTAGACCAGAGGGACCTCCACCACCATTTCTGCAACGATTTCAGAATCAAAAGCAGGATAAGTAGTTTAGAAGGTTCTTAGACATGTTAAAGCAGTTGCATATCAACATTCCACTCGTTGAAGCTTTGGAGCAGATGCCGAGCTACGTCAAATTCATGAAGGACATCCTTTCGAAGAAGCGGAGATTAGGAGAATTTGAGACAGTAGCATTGACCGAAGAGTGCAGCGCAATATTAAAGAACAAATTGCTGCCTAAGTTGAAGGATTCGGGTAGTTTCACGATACCATGTTCCATTGGAAATCAGTATTTCGGAAAGGCATTATGTGATTTGGGGGCAAGTCTAAATTTGATGCCCATGTCTATCTTCAAAAAGCTGGGAATTGGGGAAGCAAGACCCACTACAGTCACTTTGCAATTGGCGAACAGGTTTTTGGCTCATCCGGAAGAAAAAATTGAAGATGTGCTAGTGCAAGTGGACAAATTCATTTTTCCAGCAGATTTTATTGTGCTAGACTATGAGGCAGACAAGGATGTACCGATTATCCTGGGAAGACCATTCTTAGCTACTGGCAGAACCTTGATAGATGTGCAGAAGGGCGAATTGACCATGAGAGTTCACGATCAACAGGTTACCTTCAACGTCTTCAAGGCTATGCGGTTCGCCGATGAGGTTGAGGAGTGTTCGGCAATCAGTGTTCTGGATTCACTAGTGGCTGCTGAATTTGAGAAGAAATGCTCTCCAAAGATGATAAATGAAGATGATTTGGCTGCATCAGATAAAGATTGTTGGAAAAATCGGATCCGGTATTGGAGTTACGGCGCAGCGGAAGTTTTAAAAATTTTATGCCGTTTCCGGAAAAAAAGCTCATGATGCATGTAATAATAAATTAATTCATGATCAAGCGTACCTTATTTCTTGGATTCCGGAATTGCTAGAGCGTTTGACCAACGTGTCTTCTCTACTATTCTCGAGTTCCACGTCTCAGAGTGTGTGTGGGCACACGTTCTATGAATCCAAGCGACCGGTAATACTTTCCGAAGTCTAGATCCCTCCTTCTCAATTCCGATGATCCTCGTTGAGAATTTGATTCAACTTCTTTCTTCAAAACTACAAAACAAGAACCGGTTAACCTCCTATGAAAAATTATCACTCGGTTTAACCTTCCTCGCAGTTTTGATTCAATGGAATTTTCTTTCTTTTTCTCTCTCACAAGAAAGCCGAATTTTTGATGTGGAAGAAAACAAATTTTTTTTAATTATTAAAAAACGTTTTTCTCCTTAAAAAAAATCAAAAATTAGTTTTTCAAGAACTCCTAGCCTTTATATAGTATTCCAATCCTTTTCAAAATTTATCTCCTACTTGAAAAATAATTAATAATTATTTTCCGGATAAATCTTGAACCAAAAGATCATACAATTTTAGGGCTAGATTCATTGAACATAAAAATAATTTTCAAGAGGAAATCCCCTTTAAAATTCGGCCACAAAGTGAGAGAAATCTTGATTGGTGGTTTAAATTTTAAATCAAGAATCTAGACTAGTCAAAAGATCCTAGTCCTATCTAGATTCAAACTTCTTTTAAACCTTTTCGAATTTAAATAGGATTCACATATTTGAATAAATATTTTTCATAAACATTATCCATATTAATTAATTTAAATTAATGAAATATTTCAAATTTTCTTTCCTCACAAAAACCATGCACCTATTTAATTAGGAAAGAAAAATTCATGAAATAATCTCCATTATTTAAACCAATTAATAATTAAATGTTAGGAATATATTTAAATAATTTTGAAATAAAATTTTCTTCCCTCCATACAATTAAAAAAGCGTGCACCACTTTTAATTAGGAGAGAAAAATTTTGTTTTCCAAAATTCAAATACAATCTTATTTTCAAAATTCAAATTAACCAATCACATGTTGACAAATCATTTTTCTACAAATTTCACATGTCCAATTCTTTCTGGATTGCATGTTAGAGAGTACCATGTCTTAATAGACATTACAAAATTCCATTTACAATTTACCGATCTCATTAGGAACAAATCCCGAGACGTTTCGTGGAACTATATGAGCTAATAGAGGGACCCGATGGAAATATGTAAAGAGGCTCCTATAATTGTGAAAAATTAATCCCAGATTAATTATCCATCAATTATCAACTTCAAAACTATTCCACTAAAAGTTTGAAGCTGAACTCCTGTTTACATACCGTATTACGAAAGCTCTCTCACGTAGTGCTTCTTCCATGATTTATTCATCGCTTGCTTAATCCCCATATGTTATCCATGTTGAATTAAGGACTTTTTCCGTTTTACCTTTTCAATCATTTTAACTTAAAGTTCAATTATTCTCCATTGAAAGAACCACCAATTGTAAAACCATACAATTGGAAAACCACCAGAGAACACAAAGTAAACCGATGGCCAAGATCTTGTTATATTATCTTTCAATCCCCGAATAATACCTTTAAGTAGATAACATTTACCATCATTAAGATAGCTATGGATTCCGTATCTATGAATCTTGATTTCCCCATCCATAAGTCATGCACCCAAAACACAAGTATGTTGACCATGAATTAACAGTGTCTCACCTTTAGTGCATCAAAGTACATAAGTCATGGATGCGAACTCAAGTAATCATTTCAGGATTAAGATTAATGCAGGATGATAATCAAAGTATCATTGATTCTTATAAACGGAATTATTAAACCGAATCAATTAACACTTTAGGTCCAGTCCAATGTCATACCTCAATACTGGTATACATTAAAGTTTCTACTCGGAACCTATCCGATGGTCAAGACAAACCATCCCTCCAGGGAAGTAGACAACCTTTACAATCTTATCATGAATAAGATCCCCAAATCTTATTCCGTTGATTGTGGACTATTTATTTAGACTGTTATCAAATTACCACGTCTTCTATGCATACCCCGTATACATATGGTAATTCGATATATTACCAATAGCCTAGGAGTATTTTATGTTTGCTCAAAATAATTATACAATCAACAAATGAAAGTAAATAGGACACAACTTATTAAACATGAATAATTTCCTCTTATTAATATCAAAATGTCATATTTACAGAAAATCCCTAAGATTTTCTATCCTTAGGGCACCTATAGATCCCAACAAAGATGAGGAAGCTAGGGATAATTAAGTGTCTTGGATGGATAGCAAGCATACACTAGTTAGAGCCAGGAAACAGTTCGAGTCGCTAGAATTGTCAGAAAAGGCCGTTAGAATCCACAAACCATCTGTTGAAGAACCACTTATTCTGGAGTTAAAACCATTGCCTTCACACTTGAGGTATGCTTATTTGGGTGACTCAGATACTTTGCCTGTGATTATTTCTTCTAGCTTAACAGGGGTGCAAGAGATTCAACTCCTAGAGGTGCTGAAAAAGTTCAAAAGGGCAATTGGGTGGACCATTGCAGATATCAAAGGAATCAGCCCATCAATCTGTATGCATAAAATTTTGCTGGAGGAATGCTATAGCAATTCAATTGAACAGCAAAGGAGGCTGAATCTAATCATGAAGGAAGTCGAGAAGAAGGAGGTGATTAAGTGGCTAGATGCAGGGATTATCTATCCCATTTCAGACAGTTATTGGGTTAGTCCAGTCCAATGTGTGCCGAAGAAAGGAGGAGTTACCGTGGTAGCAAATGACAACAACGAACTAATTCCGACAAGAACAGTAACTGGGTGGAGAGTGTGTATGGACTACAGGAAGTTGAATAAAGCAACAAGGAAAGATCAGTTCCCGCTACTATTCATTGATCAAATGCTGGATAGATTGGCAGAGAAAGAGTACTATTGCTTCTTGGATGGCTACTCAGACTACAACTAGATTGCTATAGCACCGGAGGACCAAGAAAAGACAACTTTCACCTGCCCTTATGGAACCTTTGCTTTCAGACGGATGCCATTCGGACTCTGCAATGCTCCAACAACATTTTAGAGGTGTATGATGTCTATTTTTACTGATATGGTGGAGAGATCGCTAGATGTTTTCATGGACGATTTTTTGGTGTTTGGTAATTTATTTGGTGACTGTCTAACAAATTTGGAGCAGGTGTTGATGCGATGTGAGGAAACTAACTTGGTGCCTAATTGGGAAAAATGCCACTTCATGGTACAAGAGGGCATCGTCTTAGGTCACAAAGTCTCCAATAAGGGTATTGAGGTAGATAAAGGCAAGATTGAAGTGATTGATAAGCTGCCGCCACCAACAACTGTTAAAGGGATTAGAAGTTTTTTGGGACATGCAGGTTTTTATAGGCGGTTCATCAAAGATTTCTTAAAAGTTTCTAAGCCTTTATGTACTTTGCTGGAGCAAAATCAACCTTTCAATTTTGATGAGGATTATCAGCGAGCATTCTTGGAGTTGAAGAAACGGTTAGTATCTGCACCCATCATCAGGTCACCTGATTGGTCATTACCCTTCGAGTTGATGTGCGACGCTAGCGACTTTGCAGTAGGAGCAGTGTTGGGATAACGTCATGATAAGGTGTTCCATTTGATTTATTACGCAAGTAAGACACTAACAGAGACTTAGCTGAATTATACTACTACTGAGAAGGAACTTTTGGCAGTGGTATTTGCATTCGACAAGTTTCGGGCGTATCTAGTGGGCACCAAGGTGATCGTTTACACGGACCATTCAGCGATTAAGTACCTAATTGCCAAGAAAGATGCTAAGCCATGATTGATCAGGTGGATATTGCTCCTACAGGAATTTAATTTAGAAATTAGAGATTGAAAAGGTTCGGTGAATCATGTTGCGGATCATTTATCACGACTTGAGACTGGTATCGAAGATGAGAAGAAGAAGGCCATTCGTGAAACTTTCCCTGATGAACAACTTCTAGCCGTGCAGCAAGTTGTTGTCCCGTGGTATGCAGATTTTGTTAATTACATAGTCAGTGGGCTGTTCCCACCGGAGATAACTAGCCAAAGACGAAAGAAATTCATGTATGAGGTAAAATCCTACCTATGGGATAAGCCTTTTCTTTATAAGCAATGTGCCGATCAAATTATCAGGAGATGTGTTTCAGAGGAGGAATTCCAAAGCATTTTGCAGCATTGTCATTCTTCTCCTTATGGTGGACATTTCGGAGGAGCAAGAATAGCAGCCAAGGTTCTTCAATCGGGGTTTTACTAGCCTTCTTTATTCAAGGATGATCACGAATTCGCGAAGACATGTGATAGATGTCAAAGGGTCGGCAACATCTCCAATCGACATGAAATGCCCTTAAACAACATCTTGGTGGTGGAATTGTTTGATGTGTGGGGTATTGATTTCATGGGGCCATTCCCACCATCTTATGTGAATCAGTATATTTTGGTGGCAGTTGACTATGTCTCCAAGTGGGTTGAGGCCGTGGCATTATATATAAATGATTCCAAAGTTGTTGTCAAGTTCCTTCACAAAAATATTTTCACCCGTTTTGGGACCCCGAGAGCAATTATCAGCGATGAAGGAACTCATTTTGACAGCAAACAGTTCGAGAATCTTTTGGGCAAGTATGGAGTGAAACACAAAATTGCTATAGCATATCACCCACAAACAGTGGACAGGTAAAAGTTTCAAATCAGGAGATAAAGAGGATATTAGAGAAAGTGGTCAACCCAAATCGCAAGGATTGGTCACTGAGACTTGATGATGCACTTTGGGCATACCGAACAGCATTCAAAACACCGCTGGGGATGTCACCATTTCGATTGGTTTTTGGGAAGGCATGTCATCTACCGGTGGAATTAGAGCACAAAGTGTATTGGGCAAGCAAGCAGCTAAACATGGACCTCCAGCTAGCAGGAGAGAAGAGGTTGTTGCAGCTGAATGAGATTGATGAATTTCATTTGCAAGCATACGAGAGTGCCAGGATATACAAAGAAAAAACAAAAAAATGGCATGACAAGGGGATTATCTTGAGGCCATTTGAAGCAGGTCGGCAGGTTCTTCTTTTCAACTCAAAATTGAAGCTATTTCCAGGGAAGCTAAAATCAAGATGGTCAGGTCCTTTTTGGGTAATTCAAGCCTATCCGCATGGAGCAGTGGAGATTGCCACAGAAAACTCAGGGAGAACTTTCAAAGTGAATGGGCAGCGACTTAAGCACTACTGGGGTGATGGTTTCAGCCATCAGAAAACATCTATCTCGCTACAAGATGCCTGAGATACCGCAAAGTCAGGCTGAAAACTTTAAAACAAGCACTTGAGGGAGGCAACCCTATTTTCTCAATTTATTAAATTTCATTTAATTTGTTATTTGTGTTGATCTTCGGTTTATTTCTCGTCCACTTTGTTCTTGAGTTTTTATTTTTCTTTTTCTCTCTTTGGCGCAAGGTTTGCAACAGTTATTGGTGATTATTCTACAGCATTTAATAAAAAAAAATGGGGAGCAATCTGTATAAGAATGTTGCAGGAAATGCTACAGCAAAAGTTGCAGCAAAGTTCGAGCTGAAGTGGGGAGCAATCTGTATAAGAATATTGTAAGAAATGCTACAGCAAAAGCTGCAGCAAAGTTCGAGCTGAAGTAGGGAGCAATCTGTATAAGAATTTTGTAAGAAATGCTACAGCAAAAGCTGCGGCAAAGTTTGAGCTGAAGTGGGGAGCAATCTGTATAAGAATGCTGCAGGTAATGCTACAGCAAAAGCTGCAGCAAAGTTGGGCAGAACTGGAGAGCAATCTGTATAAGAATGCTGCAGGAAATGCTACAACAAAAGCTGCAGCAAAGTTGGGCAGAACTGGAGAGCAATCTGCATAGAAATGCTGCAGGAAATGCTACAGCAAAAGCTGCAGCAAGCTGCAGGAAATGCTACAGCAAAAGTTGCAGCAAAGTTCGAGCTGAAGTGGGGAGCAATCTGTATAAGAATATTGTAAGAAATGCTACAGCAAAAGCTGCAGCAAAGTTCGAGCTGAAGTGGGGAGCAATCTGTATAAGAATACTGCAGAAAATGCTACAGCAAAAGCTGCAGCGAAGTTGGGCAGAACTGGAGACCAATCTGTATAGAAATACTGTGGGAATTGCTACAGCAAAACCTATAGCAAAGTTGGGCAGAACTGGAAAGCAATCTGTTAAGAAATGCTGCGGAGATTGCTACAGCAAAGTGCTACAGCAACAAAAAAAAAAGTGAAGATGCGGAAAAAAAATATATAATATATATATAATATAATATATATTATAAAATTTCGATATCTTTATATTATAATAAATATATATACTTATATTTGTAAAAAAAAAAAAAGAAAAAAAATGCTTATATATTTAAATAAATATATATCTACATATATATGTACGCTTATATATATAGATATTATTTAATAATAGTATTATATATAAATAAATATATATATATTTATATATTTTCTTTCTATAACCCTATATCCAAAAATTCTTTTTTTTTTTTTCCCTTATTCTTCTTCACCTACGTCGTCGACACCCATCCCCCCCAGCAGCCTAACGCATCCACCATTTTCCCCCCACTACTACGAAGATTTTGTCTATTCCGTCATCACTAAGCATAAGTGGAGGCAGTTTTGTGCACATCCAGACGACGCGGTGGTGCCTGTTGTACGGGAATTTTATGCCCATTTAGCAGGGGAAGGGCAGCAAAGTGTCTACGTTCGTGGCGTGCAGGTGCCTATCGATGAAGACACAATCAACCAATTTTACGGACTTGACGATGTTGAAGATCTTCATACAGAGTATGCTGCTAAAGCTTCGGCTGAATGGTTGGATCGTGCATTGGAGCAGGTTTGCGTGCAGGCACTATTTGGACTGTGTCACCTTAAGGAAAATTAACCGTTCCAAGGGCCAATCTTACACCCCAGTGTAAGGTTTGGTATCACTTCTTAAAGACTCGTTTAATGCCATCCACCCACATACAAACGGTATCCAAGGGTCGTATCCTCCTACTTATTCATATATCGGTCGGCTATTATTTGCAGCATCATCTTTAAAGGCTCGAGTTTTGCATCAAGAAGTGTTAGTCTTTGTTCCGTCTTCATTACTACCTATGTGCTAGAAGTGTTGCCATTTTGACAGGAGCGGTTGTTATTGTCAAAGGGGGCTATTACCAAAGCTACTATAACAAGATTGCTGCAAGTCAAAATGGCCGAAGATCCGTCGCAGCAGCCGTGCAATCAAGAGGATGAAGTAGGGCAAGCTCCTCCAATGCCTACAAATAATGATGCTACAGCATCCACCAGTAAGGGTCCCACACAAGCCGATTTGACCAATTCCCTGCAATTACTCGAGAAGCGAATGAGCCTAGCTGAGGTTCAGCAATATCAAGCTATGGAGATGCTACAGCAAATGCATTCGCAGCAGCAACAGTATTGGGATTATGCTAAGCGCCGGGATATGGCTTTAAAGAAATCCTTGCAGAAAAATTTTACCAAGCCTCTTTTTCCGTTTCCTGAGTTTCCAGACGACGTGCTAGCACAAGCTGCTGCCAATTAGGAAACCGACGGTATTGGCGAGGATGATGACGAGGATTGAAGGGACATACCAACCACTCACTCAATCAGGGAGTTTCTAGCTTTCTCTTTTTCTTAGTTTTGCCCTATTTTGTTTTGTTTTGTTGTGTCCTGTTGTTTTGTTTTGTTTTGTGTTATTCTGTTCAAGCAGGTAGGACACTGCTTAGTTGAAGTTTAGGGGTATTGGTTGTGTTGTGTTAGTTTTTGTTGCTATGATGTTGCTCTGTGTGTCTCTTTTTGTGGTGCGTTTTTTTTAATGGTTTGTTTAGTTAATTCTGTTTGAGTAAAAAAAAAAAAAAAAAAAAACAATGTGTGTATGGTGTTTTCATGATATGTAAGAAATTGCTCTAGTTTTACTGCAGCATTGTTGGGTTGAGGAAATTCGATGAAAAACAATAGTGTTTTGAAAATTTCAGCTTATGGAGTGATCAAGCATGAATTGAATTTTGGTGATGTCTGCTATCTGTTTGTTTTTTGAGTAAGACTACTCTTTTCCGCACTAGGCTATAGCTTTGTTTATCGGAGGAAAGCCTAGGAAAATCTAAGTCATCGTGAGAGTTTAGGATTTGAGAACTAATTGTGTCAAACCCTCGAAGCGAAGCTTTAAGAAGCGAAACAGTCTGGGGATAGTTGATGTGCTTTAAGTATAATAATATCCTAAGAAACGTTTATTCAAGTGAGAAAAAAAAAAGTAGAAGAAGAAGAAGAAGAAGAAGCTTTAAATAAGGAACTCCGCTATTTTGAGTTGCCTAGTAACCAGGAGTAACATGTGCCCCATGTGTACTTTTGCATCAAACAGTGGTTCATAATATGAGTATGCTCTAGCAATTCTGAAGTGTGACGTTATTGAGTAACTGGGTATCTTCATCACCAATGTTGGCATTCGCGTAAAAAGGTAACAGTGACATGATGGAAAAAAAAGGGGGGGGTATTTGTCTAACCCTAGGTTTTGCCCAACTATTGCTAGTAGAGAGGGAGTCATGCATCCAGCCTATTAGATCATAAACTAAGCTTGATGACCGTGACCAGAGGGAGTTAGTTGATCTGAAGATGCTTAGATATAGTCTCGCACACAAACACCTATAGGGGAACCTCATTTGGGAGCAAGCTCATAAAGGATAGACTTAATATTTGATGAAAGCTGATCTTGAAATGGGTTGGAAATTAAGAAGCTCTTTTGAGAATGGAGACTCAACTTGTTTAGCAACCTGAGCAGTTTTCTGTTTTGTGTTCTGAATTTCCTTTTTGTGTTTTGTGTTTTGTGTTTATTTTGGCATTACTCGAGGACGAGCAATGATTTAAGTTTGGGGGTGTGATAACTCTATGAAATAGAGTTATTTAACATGCTTTTAAGCTTATCAATTGATGATATTTCAAGATTATATGCCTTAGTCTTAGTATTTTATATATTATTAATTTATTTGTTTTAGTTAAAGAAAGGGTAAAGTTCTGGACATAATTTTGGCCTTTAGCATATTTTTAAGTCTAATTTTGTGTTGGATTACAGCTGGAGCCCATGAAGCCAAAAAGAAAGAAGCCTTCTCCTCCTTTTCTTTTTCCAAAAACGGTGCCCCCCTGCTATCCTCAACTTTTCAACTTTTAACTAAAACAAATAAATTAATAATATATAAAATATAAGACTAAGGCATATAATCTTGAAATATCATCAATTGATAAGCTTAAAAGCATGTTAAATAACTCTATTTCATAGAGTTATCACACCCCCAAACTTAAATCATTGCTCGTCCTCGAGTAATGCCAAAATAAACACAAAACACAAAACACAAAACACGAAAAGGAAGTTCAGAACACAAAACAGAAAACTGCTCAGGTTGCTAAACAAGTTGAATCTCCATTCTCAAAAGAGCTTCTTAATTTCCAACTCATTTCAAGATCAGCTTTCATCAAATATTACGTCTATCCTTTATGAGCTTGCTCCCAAATGAGGTTCCCCTATAGGTGTGTGTGTGCGAGACTATATCTAAGCATCTTCAGATCACCTAACTCCCTCTGGTCACGGTCATCAAGCTTAGTTTATGATCTAATAGGCTGGATGCATGACTCCCTCTCTACTAGCAATAGTTGGGCAAAACCTAGGGTTAGACAAATACCCCCCTTTTTTTTTCATCATGTCACTGTTACCTTTTTACGCGAATGCCAACATTGGTGATGAAGACACCCGTTTACTCAGTAATGTCACACTTCGGAATTACTATAGCATACTCATATTATGAACCACTGTTTGATGCAAAAGTATACATAGGGCACATGTTACTCCTGGTTACTAGGCAGCTCAAAATAGCGGAGTTCCTTATTCAAAGCTTCTTCTTCTTCTTCTTCTTATTTATTTATTTTTCACTTGAATAAACGTTTCTTAGGATATTATTATACTTAAAGCACATCAACTATGCCCAAACTATTTCGCTTCTTAAAGCTTCGCTTCGAGAGTTTGACACAACCAGTTCTCAAATCCTAAACTCTCACGATGACTTAGATTTTCCTAGGCTTTCCTCCGATAAACAAAGCTATAGCCTAGTGCAGAAAAGAGTAGTCTCACTCAAAAAACAAACAGATAGCAGACATCACCAAAATTCAATTCATGCTTGATCACTCCATAAGCTGAAAATTTCAAAACACTATTGTTCTTCATCGAATTTCCTCAACCCAACAATGCTGCAGCAAAACTAGAGCAATTTCTTACATATCAGGAAAACACCATACACACATTTTTTTTTTTTTACTCAAACAGAATTAACTAAACAAACCATAAAAAAAAAAAAAAAAAAAAAAAAAAAAAAAAAACACACCACAAAAAGAGACACCAGAGCAACATCATAGCAACAAAAACTAACACAACACAACCAATACCCCCAAACTTAAACTAAGCAGTGTCCTCACTGCTTGAACAGAACAACATAAAACAAAACAAAACAACAGGACACAACAAAACAAAACAAAACAGGGCAAAACTAAGAAAAAGAGAAAGCTAGAAACTCGCTGATTGAGTGAATGGCTGGTATGTCCCTTCAATCCTCGTCATCATCCTCGCCAATACCGTCGGTTGCCTCATCGGCAGCAGCTTGTGCTAGCACGTCGTCTGGAAACTCAGGAAATGGAAAAAGAGGCTTGGTAAAATTTTTCTGCAAGGATTTCTTTAAAGCCATATCCCGGCGCTTAGCATAATCACAATACTGTTGCTGCTGCAAATGCATTTGCTGTAGTATCTCCATAGCTTGATATTGCTGAACCTCAGCTAGGCTCATTCGCTTCTCGAGTAATTGCAAGGAATTGGTCAAATCGGCTTGTGTGGGACCCTTGCTAGTGGATGCTGTAGCAGCATTATTTGTAGGCGCTGGAGGAGCTTGCCCTACTTCGTCCTCCTGATTGCACGGCTGCTGCGACGGATCTTTGGCCATTTTGACTTGCAGCAATCTTATTATAGTAGCTTTGGTAATAACCCCCTTTGACAATAACAACCGCTCCTCGGTGTCAAACATGGGCACACCACTTCTAGCACATAGGCTAGTGATGAGGGACGGGAACCAAAGACTACCACACTTCTTGGATGTACAAACTCCAAGCCCTTTAAAGATGATGCTGCCAACATCAATAGGCCGACCCGATATGATTGAATCAAGTAGGAGGATACGACCCTTGGATACCGTTTGTATGTGGGTGGATGGCATCAAACGAGTCTTTAAGAAGTAATACCAAACCTTACACTGGGGTGTAAGATTGGCCCTTGGAACGGTTAATTTTCCTTAAGGTGACACAGTCCAAATAGTGCCTGCCACGCAAATCCGCTCCAACGCACGATCCAACCATTCAGCCGAAGCTTTAGCAGCATACTCTGTATGAAGATCTTCAACATCGTCAAGTACGTAAAATTGGTTGATTGTGTCCTCATCGATAGGCACCTGCACGCCACGAACGTAGACACTTTGCTGCCCTTCCCCTGCTAAATAGGCGTAAAATTCCCGTACAACAGGCACCACCGCGTCGTCAGGATGTGCACAAAACTGCCTCCACTTATGCTTAGTGATGACGGAATGGACAAAATCTTCGTAGTAGTGGGGGAAAATGGTGGATGCGTTAGGCTGCTGGGGGGGATGGGTGTCGACGGCGCAGATGAAGAAGAATAAGGGAAAAAAAAGAATTTTTGGGCATAGGGTTATAGAAAGAAAAATATATAAATATATATTTATTTATATATAATACTATCATTAAATAATATATATATAAGCGTACATATATATGTAGATATATATTTATTTAAATATATAAGTATTTATTTATTTTTTTCTTTTTTTTTCTTACAAATATAAGTATATATATTTATTAGAATATAAAGATATCAAAATTTTATAATATATATTATATTATATATATATATATTATATATTATATATATTTTTTTCCGCATCTCCACTTTTTTTTTTTATATTGAAATTTTTTTTCCAGCTCTTTTCCCAAAAAGAAGGAAGCCCATTGGATTAGAGACGACATTGGAATGGACAGCTGGAATGCATCAGATTTGCTGCAGCAATGCTATAGCAAAAGTCACAGCAAAGTGCAACAGTGAAGAATGTAATTAAAAACTTGTGGACCCACGTTTGCCTTTACAGCTGGCAGTGGGTCTTTTGCCCATTTTGTTAAAACAAGCCAGCTGTAAGAGGGCCAAGAATATCAACTATCAAAGGAAAGGGCCACGTGTAGCTAGGGCAAAGGGAAGTTGGGGGGAAGATTGATAAAAGAAGAAAAGTTGAGGATAGCAGGGGGGGCGCCGTTTTTGGAAAAAGAAAAGGAGGAGAAGAGTAAGCAGCAGACGCCATTTTTGGTGTGGGAGGAGAGCTGTGAGAAAGGGCAGAAAAATAGAAGAGAAAGAGATCCACGTAGAGAGAAAAAGAGCTGGAGAATTCCGAAGGCAATTGGGAGTTATTCGTTGGAGAGAAGAAATTTATCTCTTTGGTTTTCTAATTCTAGTATCTGAATTCCTTTAGGATTTTCTTGCTATTTTCTGTGTAAAATATGAATTCTCTTTTTGATTCTTTTGGTTTTGATTTTGTTGAACGAACAAACATGAACTAAAATTTTCTTAGCTAGGATTGTTGATGGAACCTAGGTTGTATTGAAGACTTGTGTGTGTTGTTTACTGCTTAGCAATTTTTAATCAAGTTTATTCAAGTGATTTATGTGTTTAATCTCTATTGGTTGACTGGCCATCAATTGATGAAGAAAGTAAACTGAAATTAATTCTGGGAAGGTTAATTTTAGTTGGATCTTGCTTGAATATTATATGAGATGGTATAGGAATATATTGTTCTTGTGTACGACCCATTAAGATTGGTGCATAATTCTGTGTGTTGAATTGGATTGCATAGGAATATGTTTATTTTGGTTGAAAACACTAGATGCATAATGTTGGGGTTGGACTTCGTCCTCCCATTCCACCGTTAAACTTTGGATGTACATTAAACAGACGCTCGATTCATCGATGGATTATATTTGGGCCATGCCCAAGTTACGGACCTTCTCCTCGATATCTATCCATCGTTCGATTAATTGGGCCAGACCCAATCTGCCATTCACACGATATCGTTCGAAATTCGGTATGAGATTGAACGTCTAACTTGACTGCTCATGCGAACATCGAGTATGTAACGAACGATGAACGAAACGAGTCATACGATGAACGTTCGTTCGTTATCAATCGTTCGTAGTTCGACCTTTCGAACGGCTTTTTAAGGGAAGAATCCCTTAGCCACCAGACTCATGCTCATCGATGACATGTCAGATCATTTACATTAACTGACGATCTGGGTATTACATTTTAACTGCTGAGCCCACGATCGAATCTGGTAACTGCTTAAGTCAACTGCACGACTTATCCGCTGACACGTGTCCCATCATACAAGAGGGATAACCGTTTACCATCGGATGGAGACTGGGATCTTTCCTCTATAAATAAAGGAGGACCCCTCCTTCAAAAGGATCCTTGATCCGAATCAAAACATACCCCCACGCTGCCAAAATCTCCAGAGATACTGCAATCATCCATACTGTAAAAACTCATATACAGTAATACAATCACTCTCAGAGGACGTAGCACACCGATTGGGCGAACCTCTTTATATCTTGGTGTTCATTTATTTTACGTTTATTTCAGATTCAAGCATTTACTTCCTCTTTTTATTTTCTGATATAAACTTTTTATACTTTCGGTATGCTTTATGAATTTCACCAACGATTGCCAGGGGCCCAATCTATCGTTTAATTCTTACATTATAACTGATCTCTGTTAAATTTTTGACTGTAGCAATCCAGCATCTACAGTTTGGCGCCCACCGTGGGGCCCTTGGTCATCTTACTCCGGAAATTCACTAAGCTACCATGGCATCAGATCACGAACACCAGGAAGAACTTCCCCAGGGAAGCCCAATTGGTCATCAAGAAACTTCGACTTCAGAGGCAACTTCCCAGGTTGCAAATCTGACACGATTGGTTGAAGAACTGACCAAAAAGCATGATAACCAGCAGAGTCAGATGGAGAGCATCGCTGCAGAGAACCAGATTCTCAAGAACCAGTTCATGTCCATCAACTCTCAAGCCGCCTACTCGTATTACTACCCATACTACGGGTATACATCAGGGGCCAACACAGGGGGCTGGCAAGCATCCTCATCCCAATTTCCTCGAGGTTCCAACAATGGGGGCTGGCAGCAAAACACCCCATACTACCCTCAAGGGACGAGGAATGTTGCTAACAGTCCCATAGCCCCGATGCAGCCTCTGACAACGCCTAGAAACGCAAATACGGCGAACGAAAGGCGAGCATAACGGCCGCAGCAACAACAACCGTATCAGCACCAGCAACACCAATACCAGTACCGACAGCAACAACAACAGTTTCAGCAAAATCGAACGAGAGAGTTCGATCAAAGACAGCGCAGCACCCCCATCTGGCGTTCGACGCCCGATTTACCGCCATCTCCAGAGGGTCCCATTCCACAAGAGACGATGAACGTCGAAGATATGCTAAGAAACATAATGTCTGAGGAAATGAGGGCATTGGAAACACAGATGGAACAGCGCTTCTCCTCTCAGCTACATAGAGCAACCACATCAACTCCCGGTTTTGATGATCTTGCTCGTGAAGTTCGAGAGACACCTTTGACGAGACGGATTACCGACTCCGTCACTCCCAAATATGGCAACGTAACCATTCCAAAGTTCGACGGAATGTCGGACCCACATGACCACCTCCTTCAGTATAAGCATATTATACAGTCCACAAACATCCCAACCGCAATGCTCGACGACATGATGTGCAAGCTTTTTGCGCAGAGTTTGAAGGGACCTGCACTTAGATGGTTCTGCAATCTCGCCCCAGAATCCATCGATTCTTTCGATGAGCTATCGCTCGAATTCATGAAAAGTTACTCCGTCCATATCAGATCCGGGAAGACGACGAAAGATTTGTGGAGCGTCGTCCAAGGCCCACATGAATCCCTCCGTGCGTACATCAAACGCTTCAGCAAGGCCATCTCAGAAATCTCCGGGCTCGATGACGGCACGGCGAGAGAAGCACTGAAGAAAGGTTTAAAGCACAAATCTCTATTCAAAAACGAGATCTGTGCTCGATATCCCCCGACGATTCAGGATGCTCTACATCGAGCAAAGGGATTCATTGAGTTGGAAGAAGAAAACGAGCGAGTAGAACGAGATTTGGCTCGTACAAGAGACGAAGTCACGAAGGCCCGGGAGGAACGACAGAAGAGTTTCAGAAGCGAGCGCCCAGGTCCATCTCGACGAACAGAACGCCGTCCCGAGCGAACGACAAGGCGTGATCATAAGCGTCCCCTCTCACCGCCAAAATATGCCCTCGGTATCAGCCCATCCGAACTCGTCGCACATCTTAAGCGCCAAGATTTCGTCACTTGGCCAAAGAAGCTGCCGGAGAACCCAGCCAGAGATACGAGCAAGTACTGCGAGTTCCATAAAGATCATGGTCACCAAACCGTCGATTGTCGAGCATTAAGAGCAGAAGTGGCTGAACTACTAAAGAAGGGACACCTTCGAGAGTTCCTGACCGACAAGGGCAGGGAGACGTACGGGCTTGGACACGAGTCCAAGGAGCGAAGGGTCGTTCAGCATGTTGAAGACTCACCTTCACCGCCGCCAGTTCGGAAGACAATAGGAGTTATTTGCGGAGGATCAGTTTACAGCGGAGAAACGATAACTGCTGTAAAGTCCCACCGAAGAAAAGCCACACAACCAGTAGCATCAGTGCTCCCAGAAGATCCTATCGAACACTCGATCAGTTTCCACAGAAGTGAAGCAACCAGCTTGAGCCGACCTCACGATGACGCGTTAGTCCTTACCTTGAATGTGTCGAACTGTGAGGTCAGTCGGATCCTTATAGACAATGGAAGCTCTGCGGATGTCCTCTTCCTTTCGACCTTGAAGGAAATGGAGCTTTCTGAATCAGAGATCGAGAGTTCGACGTCTATTTTGACAGGATTTAACGGAGAGTCAACCGCTGCGGTTGGAAAGATTAAACTTCCTGTGTTTGCTGCAGGAGTGAACAAGCTAACCACCTTTCTAGTCCTCGATTGTCCATCGGCCTATAACATCATTCTCGGAAGGCCATGGATTCATGCGATGCAGGCTGTACCATCTACATACCACCAGCGCATAAGGTTTCCCACAAAACGAGGAGTGAAAGAGATTAAGGGGAACCAGGAGGCAGCTAGAACTTGCTATCTCCACGCTTTAAAGATGAAAAAGGCCGAACGATTATAGCAACTAGAGGAAAAAGAAAAATCGAACGGTCAGATACAGCCTGAAATGGAAAAACTAGATGAAGTTCAGTTAGACCCAGCTCAACCAGATCGAGTCATCAACATTGGCTCTCTGCTCGGAGACACTATTCGCAACCAGTTACTGAATTTTCTTCGCGACAATAAAGACTGCTTTGCATGGTCACACAAGGACATGCCAGGCATTGATCCAGAAGTAACAACGCATCGACTGAACGTCGATCCGAGCCACAAACCTGTCAAGCAGAAACGAAGAAAACTTGGTATCGAGCGGAACACGATCGTAAATGATGAAGTGCGAAAGTTGATCGAAGCTGGATTTATCAAGGAGGTACAATACCCAGACTGGCTAGCGAACGTTGTCATCGTAAAGAAGAAGAATGGAAAGTGGAGAGTCTGCATCGACTTTACAGACTTAAACAAGGCCTGCCCGAAAGACAGTTTTCCCCTTCCACACATCGATCGTCTGGTTGATGCAACAGCGGGACACGAGTTACTCTCGTTCATGGACGCTTTTTCCGGATACAATCAGATCCTCATGCATCCCAACGATCAGGAGAAGACCGCATTCATCACAGAAAGGGGAATTTACTGTTACAAAGTCATGCCTTTCGGACTCAAGAATGCAGGAGCCACTTACGAAAGACTCGTCAACGCAATGTTCGCAGATCAACTCGGTCGAACGATGGAGGTATACATAGACGACATGCTGGTCAAGTCACTGAAGGCTGTTGATCACATTAAACACCTATCGGAATGCTTCTCCGTACTCAGACAACACAACATGCGATTGAACCCCTCAAAATGTTCATTCGGTGTTTCGTCTGGAAAGTTCTTAGGTTACATTGTGACTCAGCGAGGAATTGAAGCAAACCCAGACCAGATTCGAGCAATCATAAACATGCCTCCATCGAAGAACAAGCGAGAGATTCAGAAGCTGACAGGAAGAATAGCTGCTTTGAACAGATTCATCTCTCGTTCGACTGACAAATGCCAGCCCTTTTTCAAGCTTCTCAAAGGTAACAAGAAGTTCGAGTGGAACGAGCAATGCCAACAAGCCTTTGAGGAGCTAAAAAGGTATCTGTCCACTCCTCCAGTTTTATCCAAACCCCAGATTGGGGAAAGTTTGTTTTTATATCTCTCAGTAACAGAAGAAGCAGTCAGTGCCGTTCTCGTACGGAATACGAGCGGCGAACAGCCAGTTTACTACGTCAGCAAGACATTGCTTGATGCGGAGACAAGGTACCCGGTGGTTGAGAAATTAGCCATCGCACTCATAACCGCTGCAAGGAAGTTGAGGCCATATTTCCAATCACATTCGATTGTCGTATTATCAACCTACCCCTTGCGAGCCATTCTTCATAGTCCAAACCTTTCTGGACGACTTACAAAGTGGGCAGTAGAGTTAAGTGAATTCGACATCGAATTTCGGGTTCGAACCAGTCTTAAATCGCAAGTGCTTGCTGACTTCGTAGCTGAACTCACTCCGGATCCTTTCACGCCGAAAACTCAAGTAGAATGCTGCTGGACGCTCATGGTGGACGGAGCATCAAATGTCAAAGGATCAGGAGTGGGCGTAATTTGCCAGTCTCCAGATGGCGAAGTGATCGAACAGTCGTTTAGATTGGGGTTCAAGGCATCGAACAATGCAGCAGAATATGAAGCCTTGATTGCTGGTCTACGGTTAGCCAGAACACTGGGGGCTCGACGTTTGAAGATTCATAGCGACTCACAACTCGTTGTGAACCAAGTGTTGGGAGAATACGCAGCCAAGGATTCAAGAATGGAAGCCTACTTAGGTTTGGTTCGTTCGCTGCTACAGCAGTTCGAAGAATACTCGATACAACAAGTGTCGAGGAGCCATAACACGCAAGCGGACGCCTTGGCTTCTTTCGGATCGACATCAGAACCCAACATACGTCGCAGTATCCCGATCGGCTACATCGAAGAACCAAGCATTCACATTGAGACCTCAACCATTGAAGTCGAAGCCACTGAAGACTGGCGAACAACAATCACAGGATACTTGAAGGATGGAGTTCTACCAGACGACAAACAGGAAGCTCGGAAGCTCAAGACCAAAGCTGCGAGATTTTCGTTGATCAACAATATACTCTACCGACGTTCGTTCAACGGCCCATATGCACGATGTCTTGACAATAAAGAAGCCACTTATGTTCTGAAAGAAGTTCATGAAGGAGAATGTGGAAACCACTCTGGGGGACGATCCTTGTGCAACAAAGTCAAGCGACAAGGCTATTACTGGCCTACAATGCTTCAAGACAGCGAAGACTTTGTCAAACGATGCGACAAATGCCAAAGACATTCCCCAGTATTCCATCAACCAGCAGAACGATTGTCGAACATCGCAGCACCCTATCCATTTATGAAATACTCAATGGATATTGTGGGCCCACTACCGAGAGCAAGTGGTCAACGCAAATACCTGCTTGTACTTACTGATTATTTCACTAAGTGGGTGGAAGCAGAGGCCTTTGCCGAAGTTAAAGACTCGGACGTCGAAGGGTTCATTTGGAAAAGCATAATCTGCAGATTTGGTGTGCCTCAAGAGATCGTAACAGATAATGGGTCTCAGTTCATCTCGGGCAACTTCAGAAAATTCTGCCACAACTGGAACATCGAGCTTAGCTTTTCCACCCCGCGGTATCCACAAGGGAATGGTCAAGCTGAAACTACCAACAAAACGATCGTTCAGAATCTGAAGAAGAAGCTCGAAGCTCGAAAGGGGCGATGGGCAGACGAACTCTATGGCGTACTTTGGGCGTACAGGACTACTCCAAGAAGAGCGAACGGTGAATCTCCTTTCTCACTGACTTTCGGTGCAGAAGCTGTTGTCCCAGCAGAGATTGGAGTCCCCACACTTCGGCGTCAATTGGCTTTCGAGAACGAAGGGCAGAATCAAGAAATGCTCAACGACAGTCTAGACATTCTTGACGAACGGCGAGATCAGGCTCTGATTCGCATGGTAAACTACCAACAATCAGTAGCCAGGTACTACAACTCGAAGGTTCGACCTAGAGCTTTCAACGAAGGAGATCTCGTTCTTCGCAAGGTGTTCCAGAACACTGCCGAGCCAAACGCTGGAAAGCTGGGAGCAAACTGGGAAGGTCCTTACAGGATTTTGAAGGTTGTTCGACCAGGCGTTTACCGTCTCGAGACTCTTGAAGAAGTTGAAGTCCTCCGCAGCTGGAATTCTCACCATCTACGCAAGTATTATGTGTGAAGACTTGATATTTATATTCTTTATCTCTACTTAGCCAAATTTCTGTTTACTTTGGCTATTTTTCAGACAATTATTTTATTCCATTTACTTGTAAGGCCAGATCCTTTGTGGTTGATCGTTCGATCCTACAGGTCTGAGTCTGAGACTATTCTTCAATTCGCCTTCCGAGGCCTGAACTACGTTCGACTTGATCCCTAAACATTGGGTACGTAGGCAGCTCGTGTACATTTATGCGAGTCCAGTCACAAAAATCATTCAACAACTACATCCAAACGAACTACGACTGGCTTGATCCCTAATCATTGGGTACGTAGGCAGCTCATCACACTTGAATGAGTTCAGCTATTGATGTGATTCAATAAATTACATTACTTAGAATTCTTCGCAGTAAATCTACTGATTAATAGTTATTTGCTTGCAACGATTCATGGTCGTTCAACGATTCAAACGAACCCTAAAACGTTCGTATCCTAATTCAGTATTCCCTACACGATCATGTGATTCTAGTTCGAATACTTGGATTGACATTCTACGTTTGATCTATCGTTCAACGATCGTTCAACATTCGGACATTTATGCGAAATTTATTTAGTACAAACATGAGGAAAAATTCAGATTCTTCATTAAAAACTAAATGAAAACAAATGTCTTGAATACAAATATAAATACTACAAAACTACTCCCGTACGTCACGGTCTTGAGTAGCATCTTCCAAAACTGGGGGCTCAACGTCCATAGCAGTTTTCCGTGAAGCTTCATCGCCATCCAGGGCTGGTTCTGGAATTGAAGTTGACGTCCCAGCTTCATCGAGTATCTCGAACATCTCGATCTCCTCATCAACTTCAGCTTCGACCAGCAGCCCTTGTTTATATTGCTTTAAAAGCTCGTATCGAGCTCTCAAAGTCGACTCTTCATGAATACTAAGGACTCTATCAACAAGCGAAGCTTTTTCGGTGATGAGAGTCTTTCTTTCAGCCTCGAGGGCAGCTTTCTCAGTCTCAAGGACTTTGATCTTGTCTTGAGCTTCGTCATGACGGCTCGCGATGACCTGCGAAGCTTCAAGGTTGTCATTCGACATTTTTATCGTACTTCGCAGGTCAGCTACAAGGCTTTCAGCGCTCGTCTTGACATCTTTAAAATTTTTGTCGATGTCCTTAAACCTTGCCTCACGATCGCTGTCTTTTTGTTCGAGCTCTTTGACTTTGTTGCTCATCGCTGAAACTCTATCAGCTGTTCGATATACCAGGCCCATCGTTCGGATGTTGTTCTACAAAAACGAATGAAAAAGTTATTAAAATTAAGCTCATCGTTCGATGATCTGGATGTGCTAATGAAACATATATATATTACCTTCAAACCATCCCAGAGCACGTCGTCCAGATGATCATGAATCCGCCCACTGTTCATCTTGTCTTCATCCACTTCGGAGAACAGTCGGCGCATGAGCTTAACGCTCGCCTCCTTGTCTTCAAGAAAACTTATGTCTGAAGGCAAGTCGAGTTTAAACTTTTTCTGCCCTTCCTTTATATTTTGAGGCTCATCATCATGTTCGGGCGTTGCAATCTTCGACTTCTCGCTCCTGTTAGCAGGAACTTTCCTCTTTCCCTTCGCCACGATTTTCCTCTTTTTCGTGGGTGGTTGGGACGGCTCAGCACTAGGCTCGACTGGCTGGACAGTTGGTTCGACCTGGTCAGCCGTAGGAGGTTCCGGAGAAGACTCCAAGACAGGAAACGGAGCAGGAGCATTGCTCGCAGCCTTTGCTGCAGCGGCAGCAGCCTTCTTGGCTTCAAGCTTAGCCTTCGCTGCGGCCTTTTTCTTCGCTTTAAGTTCTTCGGCCGAGGGCAGTTTGAAGTCCATACTGTCCAAAACTGACTCTGCGACCAAAGCCACTTCGTCAGTTAATGGGTCGATGAACAGTGGAGGGCCAAACAACCGTCTTAGCGCTCCTCTGATCACCAACGTCCAATCGACCCAGGAAGGAAGACTCTTAATCTTACCTGTTGGAATTTCCACAAAGTTCTTCCAAAGGCTCGATGCTCGAAATCTGCTGGGAGTGTTGATCTCGTCCCACTCTCGGTTCGGCAGAGCTAGTAAACGTTCGAGCTTCTCTTCGAAAATAAGTGCCTTTGGTGGTGGTGTCTTTAATTCTTTGCCTGCAAAAAGAACAAACAAACATCAGATCTCCATGCAAACTAAAGGTATTTCCGCCCTTTCTTATTCTTCGTTCGACACTTACGAAGAGTCCCCCACAGTGGGAAGAAAGCATTGGCGAGACCTCCCATCGAATGTTCGTTTACGTGCATGAAGAAGTAGCGATCTTGCCAGTAACGATCCGCATTTTTCATGTCCCCCACAACTTGCTTCTTCCTCCTCGGATACATGGAATACCTCCCATGATCCTTCGCGTTCTCTTGGGGGTAGTAGATGGCGAGAACATCGTCAACCGTTAACTCGATCTTCGCCTCATCTGCTAATACGATCAACCCCAGGAAGACTCTCATACCATTGGGCATCAGTTGAGGGATCGCCAACTGGTAATGGTGCATCGTCTGTATGAGGAGTGGTGGAAGTGGCAGTCTGAGCCTGCACTCGAAATAAAGGCTGTACATGCAGATCCACCCTTCTGAGACGGTGTCTGCTCGCTCGTTTGGGAAAGGCAGACGAAGCTGGACTTCGTTTGGAAAGCCATACTTTCCCCTAATCTCTGACAGGTCGTCCTCCGTCAGAGCAGACCGAGGGTTCGATGTTCGAAGGAACGACTCCGAACTTAATCTTCGCGGCGCTTTGATTAAACGAGCGATAGGAGGTATTGACAGGACATCTGCTCCTGATGTTGTTGCTGGTCGATTCCTCTCCTGTTCCGTACCGCTCGTCCCAGCACCGTTCTGGTCTTGGGAAAATTCTCTGTCGAACTTCGAACGACGAATAGCTTCGACCATGTCTTCGTCTGAACTACTATCGCTCGAGTCGGAACTTGTCCACTCTACAGTCACGTCTTCGATAATTTGCTTTTCTTTGTCCATTGATTCAAACAAAACTTTGGACGAACAAAGAAAAGATTTCGGATCTACACTTAATGTCTATTCGGAAAATCCTTTGATCCTGAGGAAGAACTCGAAGAACACTAGGCTAAAACCCAAGAAGAAAACCCAGAGAAGAAACACACACTAAATCCCTCAATCGAGTCACTCGCCGAAACGAAAATGCAGAAAAACAGTCCAAAAGGCTCGAAAATGGAACAAGAATCAAGTCGCTGAAACTAGAAATTGCACAAAAAGGAGAAGAAAAGAGAGAAATCTTGCCTGTGATTGAAGTTCTTGAGAAAACTCTCGGCTCTGGAAAATTCGAAGTGCTCCAAATGCGAGATATAGGCAAGAGGGAGAATGCGAAAAGTTATAAACCTTCAAAGAGTTCATCAGACGGCTCTGATCTCTTGATAACGCCAGATCAAACGGCATAAATCTCGCAACCGTTCGAATTCTCTCTCACACGAATCATCATAACGATTCGTACCATCGCAACGGTTCGAATTTCGAAAAAGGGAGACGTCGTTTCGAGACACCCATTCATTACACGCCACGTGTACCATACGATTCCCTCTTAACTGGAATCGAGGCATTTCATTAAATGCTGACAGCTTTTTCGGATTTCGTAAATCTGAAAGTACTGGAGTTCGACATCATCACACAAACGGCACTCAAACACTCTATCGAGGATCCATCGCTCGATAGAGTGGGGGGCTATCTGTTGGGGTTGGACTTCGTCCTCCCATTCCACCGTTAAACTTTGGATGTACATTAAACAGACGCTCGATTCATCGATGGATTATATTTGGGCCATGCCCAAGTTACGGACCTTCTCCTCGATATCTATCCATCGTTCGATTAATTGGGCCGGACCCAATCTGCCATTCACACGATATCGTTCGAAATTCGGTATGAGATTGAACGTCTAACTTGACTGCTCATGCGAACATCGAGTATGTAACGAACGATGAACGAAACGAGTCATACGATGAACGTTCGTTCGTTATCAATCGTTCGTAGTTCGACCTTTCGAACGGCTTTTTAAGGGAAGAATCCCTTAGCCACCAGACTCATGCTCATCGATGACATGTCAGATCATTTACAATAACTGACGATCTGGGTATTACATTTTAACTGCTGAGCCCACGATCGAATCTGGTAACTGCTTAAGTCAACTGCACGACTTATCCGCTGACACGTGTCCCATCATACAAGAGGGATAACCGTTTACCATCGGATGGAGACTGGGATCTTTCCTCTATAAATAAAGGAGGACCCCTCCTTCAAAAGGATCCTTGATCCGAATCAAAACATACCCCCACGCTGCCAAAATCTCCAGAGATACTGCAATCATCCATACTGTAAAAACTCATATACAGTAATACAATCACTCTCAGAGGACGTAGCACACCGATTGGGCGAACCTCTTTATATCTTGGTGTTCATTTATTTTACGTTTATTTCAGATTCAAGCATTTACTTCCTCTTTTTATTTTCTGATATAAACTTTTTATACTTTCGGTATGCTTTATGAATTTCACCAACGATTGCCAGGGGCCCAATCTATCGTTTAATTCTTACATTATAACTGATCTCTGTTAAATTTTTGACTGTAGCAATCCAGCATCTACACATAAATCTTTCGGAAGAGGATTTTGTAAGAATTTTAGATTGACTGGTTAACTTTGCTACAGCAAATCCTATAGCATTAGAGGTCAGATTTACGAAATCATTAATCCTAGCCATTACCCATCATTGTTTCATTGCCTAAGTCTTTGATATTGCCTTGTTCACATTTTGCTGCATTTTTAATTATTTATTTAGTTTTTACATTTTTGTATTCAAATTAACTCTCAATTGTTTTAGATTGATTGTTCTCTATAATTGAATTTTTGCTGATATAATCCCTATGGAGACGATACTCTACTCATCACTATATTACTTGTTCGATTACGTGCATTTGCGTAGTATTTTCGCGTACATAATTTTGGGCGAACAACGGTCAATATGGTAGTGATCATAATAAAATAAAAAATATATTATATGAATAATTGTCAAAATGACAGAGTTATTATCGTATTGATCATATTATTATTTCTACTGTATTGAAACATTAATTGATAATGTTGTGGTGATTATCATAACATTAAAAAAAATCCATGTATACATATCAAACATAGAATCTTTATATATGTTTATATATATATGTATATATAAAAATGAAATCTGGATATGTAGCAAAAACAAAAGTTTTTTTTTCCCCATAAAAAGGACAATCCGTATATATAAGCTTTACATATAATATATACAGAAAAAATAAAAAGGGATGAAATTTAAAATTTGTTCGAATTTGTAAATAAATTTGTTTCTAGACATTTTTTAAAAAGGTATTCAAAAACGGTCCTTTCCTATAAATACCTTTTGATTTTATTGTGTTTTAATAAACTATATGAAAGTACCAGGTAAACATTTTGGTTCATTATGTTTCACATTTCTTAAGTGCTTCAGTATTTCTTAATATTGTTATCCAATTTTAATTTGCTGAAATCTATGTTAGCCACGAACTCTAGTTTTATTATTTGACGTTCGTCAACTAACCATATAATTGTAAAGGATTTACGAACTTAGGATCCCACTTACATAATTAAGAAATTTACAGTCCAAGTTACTAAATACTAATAAATATACGACATCGGTCCAAAACACCCACAAACTAAATTGTAAAGATTTGGTAATTGCCTAATTCAACGCTTTGGGCTCCAAATGGGGATGCTGAGACGATTTCTTCTCCTCAGTCGCATATTTTCTCAGGGAACAAAATAGGTTGGGAAAGATGCTAATTGAGGTGACGCTCGATTTGTGTCCCTCTTGAAGAGCTAAAGCTAGTTGTGTTACGGCTGCTCTATGCTCCTCGCACTGCAATGCTCACCACAAAGGGCTCTTAAGTGTCGCCTTCGATTACGTATTTTTGCGGCTTGCACCAACTCTTCTTGCTCACTCTCAATACTCGGTTCCACCCCTGCTGGCATGATTGTGACGGGGGTTGCCTCTTCGTTTTTGGAACCTTGTGGTTCCACTTAATCATCTCCGGTCTATTGATTTTATTTCTTATTGTTGGAATTATTTTAATTGTTAGTTTCTAAAGTTTAAATATCATATGAAATTACTTATTTCTTTATGATAATTATCATATCATTATAATACTTTTCTAAATGTGTTATGTTTTTTTTTTCTCTTTATCATTACTATATCAATATGATTTTTTTTTTCCTATGATACTTACTATATCATTATGATGACTTTTTTTTTTATGTTTTAAAATGTTTAATATTTTCGTACAATTATGTTCCTTGTGAATTTTATCTTAATTATTGATTATTTATTATAATGATTGTTTTTCATATATTATACAACTAATATCTGTTATGGTCCTTTTTTCTTTATAATAAATCAAGTAAAATGGTTTTTTTTTTTTTTTTTCCTTTTATAAGCGATTTGCTTAGCTTAACAATTTTTAAGAGATTTTTTCTTTCCTTTTTTATTAATTCTTTATTTGTTTATATTCTTGATGAAAGGATAATATGGTCTTTATAAATACCAAATTAGACATTCATGTAAATAAAAGAAAAAATGGACATATTTTAAATCATAATATTTAATTTAGACATTCATGTAAATAACTCTAAAAATAAATGTAGAAAAATAAAGAGAACCAGAGACACAAGATTTTATATAAGTTCTCCCATAATCTCGTGGGTTACATCCTCTGTGAGTGATTCGAGAGCATTCATTATGTATGAATGATAAATACAAGAGAGCTCGTAACATAGGATGGGATATAAAAGAATAAGGGGAATTCAGAGACAAAAGAATCTAGGAAATGATTGGAGATATGAGTCTATAGCGAGCTATTAACGAGTGGTGACGAGTGGTGATGAGTGGATGCTAGAGAATTCTGGATATCGGGCCATGGCAGCCTGCTGGTTTTTTGTTTCTAAAAAAAAAAAAAAAAAGGCAAATGGAAAATACGTATACATGATGAAGAAATATAATCAAATATGTTGATTTGATTGGTTATTCATTTTATACGTAATTGAGAGGAATGATTAGGAATTCATGCAAACTCTAAATTGTGAGCTTTTTTTAATTATCTAATAAAAGTGTTAAGCAAATTCATAAGCTTTTCAAGCATGCTTGTGGAATACTCAACTTCATCAATGTATTATCCTCAAGTTTTTTATAGTATCAAAAAGAAGTATACCAAAGAATAAGTTTATATATTTTTATCTTAACATATAAAGTGATGAAGAATTTTTAATTGGATATCTAAAGAGAAAAAAAGAAAAAAAGAAATCTCGTGAGAAAAAAATTTAAAAATAAAAATAAAACAAAACAAAACGTAATTAGAAAAAACTATGTAGTGATTTAGATTTAGTACGTGGAGAAATAAGAAAGAAAGAAGAAAGAGAAATAATTTAGTTATAAGAGCTTTTTGGAAAAATTAAGGGGTGAAACAAGAAACTTTTTTTATTTAAAATCAATTTAGTAAATGGTTTTAAAAAATGAGTGGAAAAAATAAAATAAAAGGTGTCTGTAGACTCAACTAAGAAAAATTAGTATACACTAATTAAGGAATTTAAAACGTTTTCTCAAATTAATAGAAAATTTTCGTTTAAATTTCAAAACCACAAAACACTATCACACTATTAGTAACATACTAGTTAAATACCCGTGCTATGCACAGGAATGTGTAGGAAAAAATAAAAAGAAATAATTGAATATTATACAATAAAAATAATTATTAAGATAAATAATATAATTATAATAAGTATATTTTTTTAGTAATAGTTATTAGAATATTTACATTTAAATTTATATCAAAATGTTGGATTCATTAAAAAAAAAAATTTACAAACATTTGTAACTATAAAGACATTATATACATAGAATTTTTGAATACATCTCAATATTGAACAATCTGAAAAAAGAAAAAAAAATTTCCCCTCGGCTAATAAAAATTATGGAAAAAACTTGTATGAAATTAGAGAAGGAAATAATAAGCAAAAATAATAATAAGATGGCAAGATAATAGAAGGGACAAATGAACATAACAGTATACACAATCAATATACACTAATGTAAATAAATAATTCAATATGTTCATATCATGGAAAATATTCAAAAAATTTATAGATATTGTTTTTTACAAAAATAAAACAAAATTAAAATTTATTATATTAAACTCAGATATCTTATATGATAAGATTTCTTATGAAGAATAACTAAAATGTCATTTAACCTTGTCTTAGTAGCTACCAAGTGAGATGCTTGGGAATGTGTATAATGTAGAAAAAATTAATAAGAACAAAAGAGAAATAACATAAAGGAAAAATAGTAAGAAAAAAGTAAATAGCAAAAGCAGTAAAGAGATGGAATAACCGGTGAAGACACAAAAAAGGACCAAAAACTTAAGTTTCAAAACCAGAAATAGAAAAACTAAAAGGAGACAAAAATAGTAAAAATAAAAAGTTGTAAATATAGCAAAAATAAGAAAATAAGTTAAACAGTAATATATTGAATATGGTTTATTATCAAAAAAACATAGAAATTATAATTCCAAACATTCACGGCAACAATAAAGACTATAAAATAACATATACCAAATTAAGTAATATATTTGGTGTATGGATTATAATATATATAAATAGAGATCATCATAGCATATTATAATTTTTGGACCAAAATCTTGTAAAAAAACATTTAAAATATAAAAAACAGAAAATAAAGACAGAAAAGCGACAGGGGGAGGGAGGGGAAAAAAAAACCCAAACATTCATCACAACAACACTAACATTCACACCAATTAAAGAAAATTGACAAATCATATAATATAATAATCTAACTTATAATAACCATAATAATTAAAAAAAAAGGGGGGAAAATCATATTAATATTTTAATCAAAGCAGGGTAGGGAACAGAGAAACAAAAACGGAAGAAAAACAAAAAACTAAACAGAATAACAAAACTATTCCTTTTATAATATCATCATAATGATAATAACAATAATTATAAAGCAACTAATTCTAAGATAATAAAGGAAGAATAAATTCTAATTAAAAGACATGAATATGGAATAGTACCAGTAGCTTTGGACAGATATGAAGATGTGAAGATAATTAGTTTTCAAAAAAAAAGTACAGTAGAGGATTTCGGTTAACAATTAAAGAAGATTCAAATGAGAGCAATTAAGAAGGTATTACAGAGAGAGTAATTGTGATATGTGAGAATAAGGTAATAAATGAACAAAAAACTATTTATAAGAGGAAATCTGCAAAAAAAATTTATTTCCAAAAAGTTTCATACAAAAAGGTCGGTCAAAAAGAGAGACAATAAATTTTCAGCAGATATAAAAACAAAAATACATTAAGTCACAATATATCACAAAAAGAAAGAAAATTAAAAATATTAATGACAGATTTAAAGATATGAAAAATTTTTAGCAGTCAAATTAATTAGTAAGTTGTAAATAACAGAGGAAAAACAAATAGCAATAATCCAACCAAAACACAATGATATAGAAGCATTAAATACTCATGACAGATCAGCAAAAACAAAGGATAACATCAAAAACAGAAATTACGTGAATCATCTAGAAAATTGAGTAGTCAGAAAATCTAACAATCCATTCAAACCTAACTAAATCATAAAATTGAAACATGAAAGATGAGAGCAAATCAGAAACGGGGAAAAATTTTGACCTCAAAATGAATAGACTATTAGCCGAGGGGAAAAATCGAAAAAATAGACAAATACAAACTTACAGAAACAAAATCTTCAATATCTTCCTTTGTATTCTGAATCAGCCATATCAATAGCTTTATTACTCCAATCTACAAAAATTAAAAACTCAAAATCAACTAATACATAAAAAAAAGGAAAGGAAAAAATACTAAAATAATTACAATAAAAAGGAAAACATACCTAAATTTTTAATTTCACTTCTTGCATTTAACTGTATAGTACATTGAAGCATGTAAATAGAAATAAAAATAATAATAATAAAATAAAAACAAAAGGGAAAAATAAAATAGGAATCTTTGTCTGTGACTATATATATATATATACACAAAAGGAAAAAAAACCCCAGTAAAAAACAGATACAAAAATAATGAGGGATGAAAAAATGTAAATAAACAATTTCTATTCAATCATTGAGGGGAAAAAATCCAGGAAAAACAAAAATCGAGAATAATACAAATCAAAACTTAAACTTGTAATACAAAAACTGAACAACAATAAAAAAAATAACATAATTTTATAAAACGTAAATGACTAATAAATAAAAAAAAACCGAGAATCAAAATTAAGGGGGAAAAATTTCAAATCCCGCTGGCAAAAAATTAACAATCAACAATTCATAGAAATAATAAAGAAAATGTATAAAAAAGGAAATAAGCAAAAAATATCAAAACCCAGAATTCAGAAAATACAAATCCAAACAATGGGAGAAGAAAAAATCAACACAATACTAAAAAAACTCAAACAAACAAAACAAAACCAAAAAAAGCCCCCTTTTTTTTTTTTCCTACATACATACACCGGTAAAAGAAAAAAAAAGTCGAAAAACCCAAAAAATTTGAGATCACAGATAACAACAATAGAGGGGAGGAAAAACAATTTCAACAACACAATAAAAATAAAATGCTCAACTTTAAAAACAAAAATGCATGAATAATATATGACCAAAAAAATATTACACAATCTAACTCGAAAATACAAAAAAAAAAAACCCTAAATCAAAACCTACAATTCAACAAAAATTATTCATACCCAGATTATTAAAAAAAAAAAAAAAACCATCAACAGTACATGCACAAACTGAAAAATCGAGATACAATAAAAAATGAGAAGAAAGCAGCCGAAAGGGTAAGAGGAAGCAAAAATAGGATATTGAAAACAATAAAAATAAAGTAAAACAAAAATGCATAAACAATAAAGAAGAAAAACAATATTATACAACGAAACTCAAAAATACCCAAAAAAAAAAAATCTAAAATCAAAACCTAGGGTTTAAAAAAAATTTAATTATATTTCGACGAAATTTTTTTCTTTTTTTTTGTGATCAACATTTAATGCATATACTCGAAAATGACAAAAGATCAAGAAAGAAGAAGTGGGAGGAGAGAACAATAAAGAATCGGAAACTAAGATCTGAAAAAACAAAAATTAAAAAAAATATACCGAAAACAACAAACAAAAATCAAACAAAAACACAAAAAAGAAAATGACAAAAGATCAAGGAAGAAGAGGTGGGAGGAGAGAAGAAAAAGGAATCAGAAACTAACATCTTAAAAAAAAAAACAAAAAAAACCTATAAAATAACAAACAAAAATCAAATAAAAACACAAAGAACATAAAAAACATACACCCAAAATTTAGAGAAGAACGGCGGACAGAGGAAGGGCGACACCAAAAACCCAAAAAAATTGAGAGAAAGAGAGAGAAGAAGATTAATAGCTAAGAAACTATGGAACAAATGAGAGAGGGAGGGGCGGCAGAACTATGGAACAAATGAGAGAGAGAGAGAGAGAAGAGAGAATGAGAGCGAGAATGAGAGAGAGAGGCAGAAGAAGGGCGGCAGAATGAGAGAGAGAGAGGCAACAGACCCAAGAAGAGCAACAATTAAGGGTTTAGGGGTAGAGTCGTCATTTTCCTGTGCAGGTGAAACAGCAACAAAGAGCTGGAAGGGTATTTACGTAAATTCACTGTTCATCGCTTGCATGAACAGTAACGGCTTACATCCTTTTAGTATACGTATAATTAGGCAATTAGGCTTTAGAAAAAAGTATATAGTAGGCACTTTAGCAAAAAACAAAAGAAAGTACATAGTAGGTAATATATACACGTGTACGTTCTTAATATGTTCTTAATATGGTCTGGACCCATCCCCGCTGGAAAGTGTTACGAGTTTTGAAATTTCAACTAACTTACAACGACCTGTTTAAATTGAGTTTTACATGTCCCATTTAAGTCAGATCATTATAGATAGATAAGTTGACGGGTAAAATTATCATCCTAAATTCAAACCAAAATAAAAAAATAAAAGGTCTATTTGGATCACATACTCATTTTCAAAATAAATGTTTTCTTGTTTGAAATGAAAAAATATTTTCTTTTTGAAAATGAGATGACGTTAAAATGTGTAAAAGATTGTGAAATGATGATTAGATAGTAAATTAAAAAGTCATCTATTACCTTAAAAAAAAAAAGCGCGAAAGTGCTTTTTATCCTCCTTTAATAATTATCACGTGATAATTACATTATTATTTTGTAGTGATTTAGTCAACTCTACATATTTTATTTATCTATTCTGCGAGAGCTTTGCGTGTGCAATATGACTAGTTTCGTTTTTAAAATAAAGGGTCCGTTTGATGAATGAGTTGAGTTTGAATTTTTAAATTTGAATAGTACCTTTTGTTAACTTTTTAGAAAAGATAAAAATTTTTTTAGAAAATACAAAAAATTTTTGAGAAAAAAGATAAGAATTTGAGTTTAAACTTCAAGGGGGTGTTTGTTTGAATGGTTCAAACCATTCAACTCAAACTTTTTTTGTCTTTTTCTTCAAAAATTTGTCTTATTCTCAAAAAATTTTTTGTATTTTCTGAAAATTCAAAAAAATTTAATATTGAAACTTAAAAATCTCAATTCAAACTACTCCACCAAACGGGAGTTTAAACTTGGCAATCAAACCAATAGAAAATGTTTTCTTTTTTAAGCGCAGCGAAGAGTTCAAAATGTGTTGCAAAAAGGATTTTTGAAGTTTATTTTGAGAATGGATATACGAGTCAAAGACAAAAGTTCCAAAAAGAAAAGAAAAAATTTATAACCAAAAAAAAAAAAAAAAAAAGAGAGAGAAAGAGCTGCGATCTCTCTCTTTCTTGTCGTCGAAATTGTGGGTTGGATCTCGTAAGTTTCATTCGAATTCGAAGGAACCCTAACTGGACTGCTCTTGTTTCGCCGGTGAATTGAATTTGTGTTCTGATCCGATCCGGCCATGGCTTCCGCGAAGAATGCTAGGTCGAGAGGCACTCCAGTCAAAGAGAACGGCGCGAAGCTTGAGGAAGGCCTCAATTTCTTCAAGTCCGATAAGTTTGATGCCCAGTCCTATGTACAATCTCGCTGCTCTCTCAACGAAAAGGTAATTGTTATTCATTCTCTCTTTTTTTTTTTTTTTTTTTTCCTAGTAAAATTCTTTTTGGTGTCTAAGAAAATCGTATAGAGAAATGAATGAGAGCAGTTTGAATGTTAAATTCTGTATATTTTGGCCTCAACTTCATTTTTTCCAGATTCAAGATAACAAATTTGGTGATAAATGAAAAGACTTGATTGGAGAACAAAGAACTGCACACTAGTTGCGAAGGGCATCTCCAATGGGTACTCTATTACAGAGTATTACACCATTTTAGAGTATAGGGAGGGTTCCAACCGATACTCTATATGGTACTTCAAATATAGATAATGAATAATATACTTCATATTTGAAGTATCACTGATCATACTCTAAACTACTTTTTTTTTTTTTTTTTTTTTTTTTTACTTAAATTTTAAAGTAATATTTAAAGAATACAAATAGAATATTCCTTTTAGAGTATGATACAGAGTAAATGGATTGGAGATGAAATAGTTATTTGAAGTGATATATACTTATTTTAGAGTTTTTGTACTCTAAAATAGAGTATTTGGGTTGGAGATGGTCTAAATATTTCTGATCCAAAATGTAAATGCATCCTGCGAAATTTGCACCGAAGCTGCTTGAAATTTTCCGAAAATCATGAATAACATTAATCAACTATATGCAATTTTGTATCTCTTGGTCCTGTTCACACCAGATATTTTTTAGTTTAGTTCATTATAACATGTTTGTTTTGATAAATATTCTCTTCTGTTTACAGGAAATAAAACAGTTATGCACATATCTTTTGGATTTGAAGAAAGCTTCCGCTGAGGAAATGCGTAGAAGTGTCTATGCTAATTATGCGGCTTTCATACGGTAAGTTCTCACACTGATATATATATATATATATATATATATATAAGACAAGCCATACAACTTTGCAAACTAGGTCATTTAGCATGAAAGCAGTGTTAAAACAAGTATGAAGAAAAAAGGTGGTACTGAGATTAGGAGAGATAAATAAAGAATTCTGAGATTAACGTTTAAGCAACTATACACGATAAAAATAGTTATAAGTCTTATTTAGAGCATTTCTTTTTGTTGAATATCTCTGACCTGTAAACTGCTGATGTAGAGGCATGACTATAGGATTTGGGGACAGCAGATTGTTCCTGTTGATCAATTATTTTTACGATTGAAAGAGAAAGACTTTAATAGTTCAGCTGAAAAGAGGAAAATAAAATCTTAAGAGTATCTTCTTATTCAAAATTTGATGGAAAAGTAGGAATCTGAATAAATGCAGAGAAAAATAAAAATTGAAAAGTAGTTAAAATCCATTTTCCTTTGCTCAAACTTGGGGAAAAGGTTAAACTTGTGTGATAGTCATCAGTCCCTACAAGGAAAGGGCAAGCTGTGTAGTCTCATATCACTTGGGGATAGATATATGTGATGTTTCATTAGTAAAGAGACACCTCCTAATGGTATGCGGTTTTTTGGGATAAGCCCAAGAGCAAAATTGTGTGGGCATGGCATGAGGCAAAAAGCGGGTAATATCATACCAAAAGGAGGCATGGGTCGCTACAACTTGGGGTCAAAGAAAACAAAAAAGTTTTGTGAAGTGTATAGCTAGGTTCGAGGAACATGCCCATAACTAACCGTATAATTGAGTATTAAGTCAAGAGTTAATTCTGGCTTTGATGTGGGCATATTATCTTTTAAAGATGTTAGTTTATCTTAATAGAGCAAATTGAAAGACCTTAAAAGTGAAAGTAAGATCCTGATCCCGCTGATGTCATAGATCTACATTCAATGGGGAGATATCATAATTATGTTTGATGAATTTATAGGTGGAGCATGTTTCTGTTTAAGTAATCTGTATTTATTTTCCTTGCAGCACATCGAAAGAGATATCCGATCTAGAGGGGGAGCTTTCTTCTATCCGGAAATTGTTGTCTACTCAAGCTGCATTAATTCATGGTCTAGCTGAGGGAGTTCATGTTGATTCATTTTCTAAATCTGCTTCTGACGATTCTACTGCAAAGTCTTTATCAATTGCTGAAGATAATGAACCTTCAGATTTGGAGAAATGGTCAATAGAGTTTCCTGATCTCTTGGACGTCTTGTTAGCTGAGAGGAGAATAGATGAAGCCTTGGCTGCACTTGATGAAGGAGAACGTGTAGCTTCTGAAGCAAAAGAAACAAAGACATTGAGTCCTGCTATGTTCATGTCTCTGCAGACTTCTATTATTGAAAGGAGGCAAAAATTGGCAGATCAGCTTGCTGAAGCTGCTTGCCAGCCTTCTACACGTGGTAACGAGCTTCGCGCAGCTATATCAGCTTTAAAAAAGCTTGGAGATGGGCCTCGTGCTCATTCCTTGCTACTGAATGCTCACCTCCAGAGATATCAGTATAATATGCAAAGCCTCCGTCCATCAAGTACCTCATATGGAGGAGCATATACTGCTGCTCTCTCACAGCTAGTCTTTTCTGCTATTGCTCAAGCAGCTAGTGATTCCCTGGTTATATTTGGCAAGGAACCAGCGTATACATCTGAGCTTGTGATGTGGGCTACGAAGCAAACAGAAGCCTTTGCTCTTCTTGTAAAAAGACATGCATTAGCTTCGTCAGCTGCTGCTGGGGGTCTAAGAGCTGCTGCTGAATGTGTTCAAATAGCATTAGGTCATTGTGCCTTGTTGGAAGCTCGTGGTTTGGCACTTTGTCCAGTGCTGTTGAAACTTTTTAGACCCAGTGTTGAACAAGCATTAGATGCTAATTTGAAAAGAATTGAAGAAAGCACTGCTGCCTTGGCGGCTGCCGATGATTGGATACTCATGTACCCTTCAACAGCAACACGCCAATCTAGCAGATTGTCGAATACATCTGTTGGTAACACTGCAGCATTTCAGCATAAACTTACAAGTAGTGCTCATCGATTTAACTTGATGGTTCAGGTTAATTTTGTTTTTTATCCCTCAAAAAATTTCCTTAATTTAAATGATTTATTTGCTCCCATGTGTGTTACTCATCTTTGTGTGGGTTTTGGTGTGTTCTGCACTAGGATAAAAATATACAATAATAAAGGAATAATTCATATCTATATTGGTTTTCTGATATCGATCATACAATAATATATTACTAGTTCAAATGTATCTTGGTTTTGTGATATTGGTTTGAAATAATTTCTTTAAGCATCTTTTGAGCTGTTAGCGTTGCTTTTTTCCACAGCTATTGGCACATTATGAACATGAATTTTCTGTAATGGTACTCAATTGGTAATGCAACGAGTGCCTTCTTACTTTGATCTTACCAACTTTACTAGCAGTATGAGAACTCAATGCTGCATTCCCCTCTGAATTTGTCACTTCAGATGCTTCTATCTTTTGCTTTTTGCCGTTTGCTTTTGCTTTCTGCTTTCTGCTGTCTGTTTTCTGTTTTCTGTTTTTCTTTTTTATTGTTGAACTTTTTGGGGGGGGGGGGGGGGGGGCATTCAAACTCTACACCTTATGGTGGAGTCAGGTATGGAATTACCACTAGGCTATGCCTGCAACCATGTCACTTCAGATGCTTTACCTTGTTCTTTCTAGCTGTATGACTATTCTTGTATCGCTTCTCAGTCTTCTTTTTGTTTGGATAATTGAAGATGTTACAGAGTTAGTTGGTGTGAGTATGTAATTGGGAGGTCGAATCCACTTCTAGTAGAGCAAAGCTTTGTTTATATTTTCAATTATTCACTTCATGATTTTGCTATGTTATCAATTGCTCTTCCAGGATTTTTTCGAGGATGTAGGACCGTTACTAAGTATGCAATTGGGGGGCCAAACATTGGAAGGTTTGTTTCAAGTGTTCAACTCATACGTAAACATGCTCATAAAAGCATTGCCTGGTTCAATGGAGGAAGAAGCAAACTTTGAAGGTTCTGGAAACAAAATAGTCAGAATGGCTGAGACTGAAGCTCAGCAGATAGCATTGCTGGCAAATGCATCATTATTAGCAGATGAACTACTTCCGCGTGCAGCCATGAAGCTGTCTCCACTGAATCAGGGTGCTTACAATGATGATTCCCGTAGAAGGATTCCAGATAGGCAAAACCGTCATCCTGAGCAAAGAGAATGGAGGAGGCGGCTGGTTGGCTCAGTTGATAGACTAAAAGAAACCTTTTGTCGTCAACATGCTCTGGATCTCATATTTACAGAGGAAGGTGATAGCCATCTTACAGCAGACATGTACATAAACATGGATGGAAATGCAGATGAGATAGAGTGGTTTCCATCTCTTATATTTCAGGTACTTGTTCAAATGTATTTGTTACATATCTTTCAGTAGGATAATGATAACCATCTTTCCAGATATTCCTACAACAATTTTTTGAGAGGGAGCGTATTTTCTATGCAGATTTTTCATGTTATTATCTATTTTTTTAACCTTCTATTGCCTTTCCATTTTCCTTATAAATCAGGAACTTTTCATAAAGCTGAACAGAATGGCCACCCTAGCAGCGGATATGTTTGTAGGCAGAGAGAGATTTGCTACATTGCTATTAATGAGATTGACGGAAACAGTCATCTTATGGCTGTCGGATGATCAAAGTTTTTGGGATGATATTGAGGATGGGCCAAGGCCTCTAGGTCCTCTTGGCCTCCAACAGGTATTTAATCTTCAATCAGATTTTCGTTTATTGATTTGTTAAAAGCAATTTTAGTTGTCTGTGTTTTGGAAGCACATAGCAAAACCTAAGTTAGACATCCTCACAGGGATGTGAAATATAATGCAGTTCCATATTGTACTATTAGAGAAAACTTTGTAGTTTATTATAATGTCAGAAAAGAACGATTTCCTTTTGGGGAAGCATCTAAAAAAATTAATGTCATATAGAGACTAGATAGAATAGGTCATTAATCGATCAGTTAGGGATATAGGTCAGAGAGACACAATGGGCACACGGGTGGAAAGGACAGTTCTACTCCCTTGGGTCCATGTTACTCCTAGAAGCTAATTTTTGCTTTCTGCAAAAGGCACAGAATTTACGTCTATTCTTATACCGATGAAAAGAAAAAGCAAAGGCTTTACCGAATAGAACTAACTATTTGGTTATCTCTTTGTTAAAATGCTAACAATTTAATGAAGTACATTTATTATGTATCATATTATGAGAACGGATCACATCTACTTGCAGTTCTATTTGGACATGAAGTTTGTCATAAACTTTGCTTCACAAGGTCGATATTTATCTCGAATTTTGCATCGAGTTGTTAATGAGATCATATCAAAAGCCATGGCAGCATTTGCCTCGACAGGGATGGATCCCAATAAGTAAGCAGCTTAATTCTTATGGTGTTACCCACACACAGCGGCTTACGTTTTACTTGACTGCTGAACTAAACTTTTTGCTTTCAGTGTGCTGCCGGAAGATGACTGGTTCAATGACATATGCCAAGAAGCAATAGAAAGATTGAGTGGAAAACCAAAGGGCATCAATGGCGAACGGGAGCTTAACAGCCCAACTGCTTCTGTTTCAGCACAGTCGATCTCATCTGTTAGATCTCATGGGAGTTCATGAGGCACAATTCCATTGTAAATTAAATGACAAAAAAGAAGCTACAACTTGCTGCAGATCCTTGTGTACTTAGGAAGGTTTTCTCTGCTTCTTTGGTTCGCCTTTGTTTTTCTTCGCTTTCGTTTCTTCCTGAGGTATGATTGTACAAGGTTGAACTTACAGTTCTAACGTGTTACATATTCTTTTCAATGCGAGTGGTTGAGTTTGTATACATTGATTGCATTATTTGACCTTGAGTCCAAGTTTGTACATTCTTTCGACTAGCGTGGATCTGAGTGTTGTGCAAATGAGTTTGAAACAATGTTGAATTCTAGAATTATGGACTTCTTTAACTGGTCATTTATGTTCAAATGACATTTATCCTCAAATGAGGTCCAGAGATAATGGAGAATTCAAAAGAAACGAAAATGAAATCGTGGATTTCTGTGAGATGTGTCTATTAGATGCGGAAAAAAACATCAAATCGTCCATTTTCCTATTATATAATTATTTTGTTTGTCATCTTGTATTTCATGATATGGCGCTTGTGTGAAGGATAGAAAAAATGGGCAAGACAATTTCTCTTAATTCGCTTGCCACTCTTACTGATTTTTTGTCGGTTGTTAGGGCATTTCCCATTATGAGAATTGTTAAAGTTTATTACTGTTTTTTCTCGATAAAATTTGAACCAATTCTTCCATGTACAATACCACTTTTATCATCATATTTTGTTAAAAAGTAAACCGTGGAACTGAAATCTACCGAAAAGAAATTAAAACGAAAATTTGGGTTTATGTCAGGAATGTCTTTTAGATGAAAATAGAAAATCGGAGGGGGTGATAGAAATGCCTCTCTAGCTGATCTTGGTCACGAAGTGGGAGTGCTAGTTACACTAATTTTAATTTCATATTTTTTGTACCAATTTACGTGGTCATAAATTATCATTTTCTCACATATCAGGATATTAAAAAGTGAAGATTAAATTTCGTAACCCTAATATTATTCTATCACGAAATACACTTTATCATGGGAGGGGCTTGGATGCCCAATCAAGTGTTACATATTTGTTTGCCAATACGAGGTTTGGCTAGTGTTGTGAAATTTTAAGAATAATACTGCCAATATATAATTACACAAAACTTGTTCTACTATATATGTTGGATCGGTTGGTTGTTTCTCATTCCATTTTATTATTTGCCAAGAGATGCAAAGTTTTCTTTGAGGTAGGAAGGCTTACAAATCCACTAATCAATGTCGGATCACCAAAGCTGATTAACGTTCCGGGCTTCCTGCTCAACGGTTGGGTTTTCAAGCTAAAGCTGCTTCTGCATTTGGCACTGCACTTGAGGGCCAATCTCCATCTGGTCTGAGGGTTGCACGCATCTGCCACCCTTTGGAAGGCTTATGCCCCATTTGTAACGCTTGGAAACCTGTTAAGGCTACGTTTTTTAGCTGTCTGCGGTGAGGGCAAGCATCTAATATTTGCTTAACAACATCTCTCATGGTCGGTCTTTTGCTGGAATCTTTTTCAGTACATCTTAACGCCACCTGAAGAACATCAGCAACTTGTTCCTTAATAGTCGAATCCAACAATTCGGCTTCAAGGCTTGAATCAACAATCTGTTTTATATTTGCTCCCTTGCTCCACAAAGATCTAACCCACCCCACCATATCAGTTTCCTGGTAAATGTCGGATCCACTGCCATCTTTCTAGTTATGAGCTCAAGCAAAACCACACCATAACTGTACACATCAGACTCCTTGCTCCTTGTCGTTGTATATGCATTTTCTGGCATGGTTAAAAACACAAACTTTAGTTTATTGTAAATTAAAACCAAGAACATTAATTATTCATGTAGAAAAAGTTTTTGAATGGTTACCTGGTGCAATATATCCAATAGTCCCAAGAACGGAGGAGGATTGCATCGAGGAGGACGACTGATCCAAAAGTTTTGCAATTCCAAAATCAGCAATATGCGGTTCCATCTCAGAATCCAACAGTATGTTCTTCGGTTTGATGTCTCGATGCACTATAGCAGGATCACAGTCAAAATGAAGGTATGCCAGTCCATGTGCAGTTCCAACAGCAATGTTATAACGAACACTCCACTCTAGCGTCAGTGGTGGATTCGTTTCGTGTAAAACGTCATGTAGGCTGCCATTTTCCATGAACCTATACAAGATTAAACCGTAGTCCTTTCTTAACCAGAAATCTTCAAGTTTCACCAGATTCCGGTGCCGGATCTTCCCAAGAGTTTTGATTTCTCTTATCAGACTGAGACTTGCTCCATTAGTTCCGACATCCACAACCTTCTTTAAAGCAAAAGCGTCATCTGGGCCAAGGGAGACTTTATAAACAGTTCCGTGCGCGCCTCTCCCTATAACATACTGATCATCCAGATTTTTTGTGGCTTCCATCACTTTTCTGAGTAAGGAAGGTGGCCCTTCTGGTGCCAAGATCTTCATTTTCTGCTTTGATCTTCTAGATAAGAAAAACACGAAGAGCAGCCCAAAAATACAAACAACACCAGATCCAAGGGCAATCATTGCAATTTGTACTCTGCTCAAGCCATCCTCCTTGCTTGATGGATAGCTACAAGGCCGTAAAATGCCAGTCCCGCTGCAAGTTGAGCCATCTGATGCGAGACAATTGATACACAAACCGGAATTACCTAAAAATGATGCTGGGGAAGAATGCAGCAACTTCAGCAATGTTTCTGGTACAGCACCCATGAAATCGTTGTATGACACATTGACTTCCGACAATGAAAGTATGTTCTCAAGAGGTTTTAAACTTCCCGTCAAGTTGTTATGAGATATATCCAACCGCTCAAGCTGATCTCCCCTATTTCTGAAGGAAGCTTCCCAGTCAGTCCGTTATGGCTGAGATTCATTGAATTGAATGGATTTCGAATGATCCAATGGCAGCAGGAATCTCTCCGCCTAGAAGATTTCCACCAAGTTCCAACACTGAAAGCATTTCAAACTGAGACAAGAACGTTGGAATTCCGCCAGTAAAACGGTTTTCACTCAAGATCAATGTGGATAAACTGGTCCAGCTACTTAAACTAGACGGAATAGAACCGTTCAACAAATTGTACCCAACGTCAAACACGCCTAAGTGGGTGCAATTTGAAAGCTGAGATGGCAAAGTACCCACCAAGTTGTTGTGAGAAAGAACTAGTCTCTCGAGGTGAGCAAGATTCCCGAGCTCCGAAGGAATCAGTCCAGTGAACTTGTTCATGGACAAATTAATGGAAGTAAGGTTAACACAATTTCCCAAGCTTCGTGGAATCACCCCGCCGATGTTGTTCATGCTGATATCCATGAACGAAAGTTTTCGATTCTCCGCAAACTCTGGTAGAACCCCCGTGAGCTTATTCTGCGTGAGGATCAGCCTCCATAGTGTCGAACAGCTTCCCACTTGTGAAGGTATGCTACCTTCAAATTGATTAAAACCCAAATTCAGCACCCGCAATCGCTTTCCAAGCAAAGATTCTGAGGGATTTCACCGCTGAACTTGTTTCTCGTGAAGTCTAACTGCTCCAAGCTGCTGTTGATCCCCAGGTTCGGAGGTATGATCCCGGAGAATTGATTGTCAAACAGTGAAATGTTTTTGAGGTGCTTCAGCTCAGCGATCTCCAAAGGCAGCTCACCAGAAAGACTGTTATTATACACAAGGATCTGCTCAAGACTTGGAATCTTCCAAATACTAAGCGGTATTTCACCAGTCAAACGGTTATCGAACAGTTCAAGGTCTTGCAACTCAGACAGAAATCCCAGCTGACTGGGAATTTCCCCTTCAAGTTGATTTCCATACAACTGTATTTCTTTCAAGGCTCTACAGTTTCCAAGTTGAGATGGTATTTTCCCACCGAGATGGTTCTCGGGAAGGTAAAGAAATTCTAGCTTATCTAGTTGGCCAAGAGAAGATGGGATATTGCCCCCTAAGTTACTATGGACAGCAGAAAACTCTGTTAAACTAGTACAGTTGCCCAAACTCGGGGGAAGGCTTCCGCCGAAACTATTGTATGATAAATCAAGAGCCTCTAGGTTCTCGCAACTACCCAGTTCCCACTGAGTTCCACCCACTAGGCTATTGTTGGCTACATACAAGTAAGCAAGATTCTTGAGGTTGTTCAAGCTCAAGGGTAGAACTCCTGTCAATTGGTTGTCTTCTAAAAGAAGGAATTTCAAGTTACTACAGTTGCCAATTGAAGAAGGAATCGACCCGGATAACCTGTTAACATGTAGATACAGCGTCACAAGATTGCTCATGTTCCCAACTTCTAAAGGAATGGAACCATTCAACCTGTTATAGCTCATGTCCACTTGTTCTAAGCTAGGAATTTGAAAAATGGACTCAGGTATGTCCCCAGACAGAGAGTTGTTACTCAAGCTAAGAATCCTTAGATTCCGCAAGGTATTAAGGTTGTCGGGTATCTCTCCGGAGAGGGTGTTGTCGTCCAGAGTCAGGCTCTCAAGAAGACTACAGTTGCTCAGCTCTCGGGGAACAGAGCCATAAAAGCCGTTTGAGCTCAAATCAAGAGTCTGCAAACGCTTCAAGTGGCCAATTTCCTGTCCAATTCGGCCGGAAATTCCATAGTTGGAGAGGTTCAAGGACAAAACATGTTTATGAGTTTCGTCACATCCGATTCCTACCCATGAGCAAGGTGTGGAATCAGAGACAATCCAGCTTGTGCTTATGGAAGACGGCACGGAATCCCAGTGCTTGTGGAGGGACAACAAAGTCGCTCCATCAAGGTTTAGAGAAGAGACAGACAGAGTGTGTATGAAAAAGGAAAAGCATTGGAATAGCAAGAAAATGAACAAGTAAAACTCCATTTACTTTTCAAGAAAAAAAGAGACAAGAATTTTGGTGACGTATTAGGGGGTTTAAAGGAACCGAGCACTTCTCAGTTCAGATATCTCTGAACTGGGAAGAAACTAATAGTGAGTTTGTGCATACTAGAACTGACACGCCTCGGGACAGGACACAGAGAGTTTGAGATTGAGAGTGGTAATACTAGGACAGAAGAAAAGAATGTAAAGGCTTGGTATATTGGTTTGGCGCGTCTGAGAATGAAAGATTTGAATATTTATATATGATCATGCAATAAATACCATCCAATCCGACGCGGATTCGGTCCCTGTCTTTATTTTTTTAACTCAAGACTTTGCTTTTCCGCACCCAAAAAAAAAAAAAAAAAAAAAAAAAAAAAAGAACAAGACTTACCTTTTGGAACCTCTTTTTACGTTAGTCTTGTTTAAATTTTTAGGTGGGCATTGACAGAGTTGACTACGCGGGTTAAAACTTAAAACAAAAAAATCTACGTCTCAATTGTGTTCGCTGGCAACCGATAACATAGTACTTTCCTAGAAAATTGATATGGAAAAATGTCCGTTCTTTGAAAACTAATCTTTAATTGAAAAAAACATGTTCTGAATTAAAAAATATAAAAAAGTTTAAAATGTGTTCGGAAAAAATAAGATAAATCTTATTTTATTTATCTCAAAATTCTATGTAATTTGAAAAAAAAAAAATCTCATTTGGATTTAAAATAACAAAGTTTTAGACTTTTAAAATTTAAGTTTACTGTAGATACTTAAATATATCATATGTAAAAAGTGAAAAATAATTTTGAGTTATAAAAAAAGATCAAAAAAATAAAAATAAATGGAGACATGTTTGGAGAAATCTTCTAAACGGACCTGAATGAGATAATATTGTAAAATTTTGTATATGAGTTTTAACAAGATTTTAAAAACTAAATTCTAATATTTTATTATTTATTAGAAAACAAAAATCATTCTTTTTCTTATTAAACACTATGAGAATATTATTCCAAATTCTAACTGAAAAATTAAAAAAAAAAAAAAAAGTTTTATGCAAAAGTAAGTAATATCAAACAGGACAAACTATGTGACTTGAAAATATGTTTGGCCTGACCTCTCAGCTTGTATAAGTTGTCTTCGTGTTAGTTGGTATTCGTCCCTCTTTGAATGAAGACCTTTTCCAGCCAAAATGACGAGGTGTGATCGATATGTCATTACGTCCACACTAATTGGAAGAACGTCTTATGTTCACACTTTATATATATAATCAGCTTATGTTCACACTTATTATTCCCCCACCAACCATAACTCTATCTATAGGTGAGTATGGTCACTGTCTTTCTTTTTTTAACTCGTGACTTTGCTTTTCCGCACAACCAAAAAAAAAAAAAAAAAAAAACCCAGACTTGTTTTTTGTATCCTCTTTTTTACGTTAGTCCTGTTCAAACTTTTAGGTGGGCATTGACAGAATTGAATACACGGGTTTAAAAAAAAAAAAAAAAAATTTAACGTCTCAATTGTGTTTGTTGACAACCGACAACATAGTAAATTGATTTGGAAAAATGTCCGTTTTCAAACTAGAAAATTGATTTGGAAAAATGTCCGTTTTCAAAGGTTCTGAAAATAGAGTTTTTGATTGCAGTTAAAGATAAATTTTGAAAACATATCTTTGGTTGAAAAAGACATATTCCGAATTAAAAAATGTAAAAAACTTAATATGTGTTTGGAAAAAAAATTAAGATGAATATTTTTGTTGATGCCGAAAATCTCCGTCACAACACCCAATGTGATTGTCTGGTTCGATCAATCTTGCGCAGTCACTCTGTGGCTGGTCAACTGCAAAAGAAAAGCACCTTGTAGTGATGGGGACACTGGTGGGGTGTCTGTCACGGGCACTCCAATGCTTAAGTCAGCAATAGTACTGATGAGCAAGTAGAGAGGCAGAGTTTTGGTAAAGAATAATTGTCCATACCTGAATTGGTGGGTTGATCCTCTATTATAGTCGTTCCCCACGGGCTCGGGTACTTATGCGACCCGATCGGGTTGAACTCCGAGTGCTCTCGGCTGGGAAACATGTTTCAAGTGCGCAGGTACTGTAAGCCCAATAGACTGATGCCACGTGACCATGGTCTAGTGTCGGGTGACACTAGAGTGGGCTAGTACTGACACAAGTGATCATTGCATCGAGATGAGCAGGCAGCGGGCATTGGCGATGGGATAGGCATAGTGGTAGGCTACGTCTTAGGTGATAGGCGGCGGACTGTCGGAGTTATGCCGGGACACTGCTGTCAGCTTGTGCAGAGTCGACGTGGAGTGGACAATTGAGGGGCCCGCAGAATAGGCGGTGCCTACCACTCGCCTGGAATGTTTAGTCTAGATCAATGGGGTAGGCCCCAGGCATTCGATATCCGGGGTACTCAATGGGTGGCGTGGGCATGGAGACCACGTGATCGGTCACACTGTTCCTAGGGAATGTTATAGACGTCATCTGATCTGGTCTGGTCGGTCATAGCCATGTTTCATGATTAACGTCCTGTTTTTATGTTACCACGCGATTAGTTGACTTCCCAAGGTGGAATTTTATCATTGCATTAAATTATACCATCAACATTAAGCCCCTCGAGCATTCCTGAGTTGGTCGGGCCAGGGGTGCTTCAACACGCGTTCTTGAAAACTAGTCGGATATTCTCGCCACGTGTGCTGCACGCACTGGTCAACACTGGATTTGGTCTAGTCATCAGCATGATTCATGAGGAGCTTTGACATGTTAGCGTCACCAAGTGTCACCTAATTATAGGCGGGAATTCAGATCGATACTTTGGAATTCATGAGAAATTTTCCTACTTAAACCCAGCCCTACAAATAGGGGGTGGGTGCTTCCATTTTCAGCATCTACCACGAAGAAGCTTAAGAGATTTGTTGAGAGCTGCCGAGAAGCCTTGATCAAGTTTCTACTTCAACCACCTTTGAGAAGATTCGAGAAGGTAAATTTTTTCCCTCTAACCATTCAACGTGAGCGACCATATTTTGTACTCCGAGAACGATAACCTCTTCAGTGACATTGACATCACGGGTAGTTCGAGTATGAGCTCAAGCTCAAGCTCAGACATGTTCAGAGAAGTCGAATAGGAAGCACATACACCGGACTACATATCGAATACCTTCGATATTCCATCTCCGTTTAGGCCTGCTATACCGACTAGCTCGGTGAGAGAAGGTGATGGTTGTCTTCAACAGATTTTGCAAATGGGTTTGGCCACCTGACTAGACTAGGCTTTCATTGAAGAGCTAAACGGGACCGCTTGGGCACAATTGGCCCGGTGGTCGACCTCAAGGTCGGTGGGGACGACAGCGTCTGAGAGGACAGCTAGTTAGGCCAGTACATCTGGCCAGCTAGGGAGCCCATCCAATCTCATCAATGTGGTCATAGCTGACCACTCTATATTAATGGCCTTCGAGTTTACAGGATGGTCGACATGAAGATGGTGGACATAGTAGGTGACTGTCCAATGTACACGGTGGACTATTTCACCTCGGTGGTCACTTTGCCATACCTGAAATCGCTTTGGAAAGAGTTCGGGATTCCCGATAGTGTCTAGATGAAGGTGCCAGGACCAAACAACCTTCATTCTTGACTGCCACCTGGCTATATCACCTTGTTCGCTGAGTTCTTCCGAGTAAGACTACGCTTGCCGTTTCACCTATTCCTCCGACGGTTGCTCCGAAGACTCAATGTTGCCTCGATGCAATTGAACGCCAATGCCTATGCATTTTAGTAAGTTGCTACATGTTATGGGTAGAGCACTATGCCTCGGTGCTGCCATTCGAGCCTTCCAAAAACTGTACCGAATGAAGATGGCTCTCTAATCGGCAGGTTCATACTATTTCTAAGGATACCAAGGGACATTCATCACTGGTTGCTCAGATTCCGACAATAACTATAAATATTTGTGGTTTTTCACAACTGGTCGGCGGTTACACGGTCTCTTGGATTATGACCAAGTCCTGCTTTCGAAGCGAGTGCCCATCACATTTAAGAAGGGTACGTGTGGACACGAGGGTCGCATATGGAGGCAAGCAACCTTGAAAAGATTGAGACATTCCGGGAGAAGTTGGACCCAAAGCGCAATCAGAACCAGCTACTGTCAACTGATAGTTTAGCCAAGTACAATTGGTCTGGTTCATCCTCGACATTCGACTACCCGCATGACCGTCCACAAGTAGTGAGGCCCGGGGAGGTTACCGTCACGGCGTGAATGCTTGACTGGTTGTGCATTATCGTTCTCGGACAATTGTAACCACATAAGTCACGACCTCATTTGATCGGTCGAAGTCCCGTGGGAAGTGCCGGTAGCCTCATCACATGGTCTGCAGTTCGCAGTTCTCCCCCTGGGGCTTGGGGTCTGAGGATTGCCTACAAGGACTTGGATGAGGTGATCGGGGTGACTTTACCCAAGGCAGGGTCTTCGGATTAAAAGTTGTTTTACCCTTTGTTCTGGTTAGGTGTTATTATGATCGAGCACTAATGTTTGTCTTGTTTGTAACACTTGACATAGCTAATCAAGGGCAATGAGGGAGCAAGTGGCCGAGTGACAAAACAGGATCGCCTTCTCTGGCAAAAGTTCCCAAAACTAGTGAAGGCAGTAAAAGCGAGCGGGTCCCTATCCCCTGCTCTAGCCAGCAGAGCTCCTTCCGACCCTCCTGTAGCTGGTCTAGTCGTTCGCGGAAAGAACAGCCGTCGTAACTGGAGCCGTCCGTCCGGCGAATACATAAAGATTCCAGGCCCTGGAGCCATCGGCAGTGGTCATTGGTGCCAAGCTGATTCGGAGGAAGTCCTTGGTCCAGCGGGCAGTCGTAACGAAGTTTGACGAGCGTCTAACTTTGGAGGTGGCCGAATCATCCCAGCGCTTGAATCACGTCCAGGCCAGTGATGACTTGATAAGCAAGCCGGTCAAGGTAAACTGACCTGATCAGATTTTTTTTTTGATGTCGATGTTATTTCAGGTGTTTACCTGGCCTTCTTAGGTGATACAGCTGCATGAGGTTACTCCAATCGCATAGAAGAGAAGACAGCTTTGGTTGACATGGAGGTTAAGAAATGAAGGCATGCCGAGAAGGTGGCAGTCGACAAAGGCAAAGAGGGCCGAATAACAAGTGGCTAAGGTGGAACACAATCGGAAGAAGGCTGAGGATGTTCTGAGAAAGGCGAGGAGGCTCGAAAAATGATTGAGGATGATCTCGCCGCCACCCGATCAGATCACTCATGTTATCTCCAGGAGGTTCTATCAGCAACCTTCGAGCAAGTTTGGCAACAAGCGGTCGCTAAGTACCAAAACTTAGTGGATTTCGAGGCCTATCTCCTCGTGGAGTACAAGGAAGGGATGAGAGGCATGAAAGCGGTTTCTCCTTTCCAATCTATAGTGACCGAGGCAGACTGGTCTTTCATGCCCAGATCTCCAGGGAGACTGCGGCCAAGGACAGGGAGGCCTCCAAAGCAGCCGAGGAAGGGAAAGTGATCGGGGACGCTCAAGTGGTTGAGGAGGTGGTGGTGATCGAATAGCCAGAGGCACGTGCTGATCTTGAATCGAGCAGCCTGTTCCCGTTGACCAGGAGCCATAACCGAGCAGTTTTTTTTTTTTTTTGTTTTGGGCTCGAGGGTGCCCAAACTGTTTTCCTTTCCAAATTATATTTAATGAAAGTCTTTGTAGTTTTTGGCATCCTCTATTCAGTTTTTACTTTGCATCATCAGAACTAATGTTCTTATAAGATTTTGTAGGGGTTGGAGTCTTACTCGGGCCTCCTATGGCTAGCTTGGGCTTGAGTTTATTCCTTGAAATAAATCCCAAGGCCAACTCTGGTCAGTACCAAGAGAAGAGACCCTGTTCCTTCTAGTCCAAAGACCTTTTGCTTTTTTGGTCTGCCTGAGCAAACTGTTTGGTCCTGCTAGGGTCTCCTTTGGTCAGCTTAGGTTTATTCCTTAAAATAAATCCTGTCGACTCTGGTCGGCATCTAGAGAAAGGATCTATTCCTTCCTGGTCCAGAAACCTCTTTTTTGGTTTGCTTAAACAAACTATTTGGTTTTGCTCAGGCTTCTTTTGGTCGGCTTGGGTTTATTCAATATAAATCCAAGGCCAACTCTGGTCGGCACCTAAAGAAAGGACCCTATTCCTTCCTAATCTAGAGACATCTTTTTTTGTTTGCCTGAGCAGACTGTTTAGCCCTGCTCAGGCCTCCTTTGGTCGGCTTGGGTTTATTCAAAATAAATCCCAAGGTCAACTCTGGTCAGCTTCGAGAAAATGGACCTTTTTTGCAATGCTGTATTTAGATTAGGAGTTGGTCTGAACAAAATCTTTATTTCATTGAATAGATCTTTACATCATTGAATGGATTAGAAGAGAACTACTACTAGAAACGTTTAAGGTGGTCGACATTCCACGGATACTCTAGGATTTTGTCATCTTGGTCAGCGAGCCTGTATGTGCCTGGTTAAACCACTTCTGTAACCCAGAATTGCCCATCCTATTTCGGGCCGAACGAGCCTAACTCGGGTTTCTGGACCAATACTTTCCTTAGGACTAAGTCTCCAGTCCTAAAAACCTTTTGTCGGTATTTCTTGTCGTAATACCTAGTAACCACTTGGTTGTGCGCAGCCGTCCGGATAAGGGTTTGTTCTCATTTCTCTTCAATCAGGTCTAGCTCAGCTAGCAGCTACTCAATGTTGTTTTGTTCGTCGTAGCTCTCAACGCGGAGACTCGGTAAACCTACTTATGTTGGGATGACAGCCTTTACACCGAATGTCATTGCGAATGGGGTTTCCCTTGTCGCTGTACGTTTGGTGGTTCGGTATGCCCATACAACCTTTGGTAATTCGTCGACCCAAGCACCCTTATGCTTCTCCAGATTTTTCTTTAGGTTTCCTTTGATGGTTTTGTTGGCAACTTCTACCTGGTCATTACTCTGGGGGTGCCTGGGGGAGGAAAACACATTTTTTATTCCAAATTGTTTGCAAAGGGCAATGAACTTCGGATTGTCAAACTGCTTCTCATTGTCTGTGCCACGGTGTCTAGGAGTTCAAATCTGCATATGATGTTTTTCCACAGAAAGTATATGCATTTTGCCTTTGTCTGTTGGGCTAATGGTTCAACTTCTATCTACTTGGTAAGGTAATCTATGGCCACGATGAAGTACCGGAGTTGTGACTTGACCATCGGCAGTGGTCCAATTAGATTAAGGGCCCATTGAGCAGATGACCATGCACTCACCATCGATGTGAGTTTCTCCGGATGAGACTTGCTTACTTTAGCAAACTATTGGCACGTAATGCATTGTTTCATGAATTCCATAGTATCCTTATCTATGGTTGGCCAGTAATATCCTTGAGGAGACATTTAAAAGACAAAGCCTTCCCATTGGAATGGTTTCCACATTTTCTGTTATGTATCTCTTCCATTAAGTACTTGGCTTCCATTGATTCGACGCACCGTTAATATAGGACAGAATGTCCTCTATGTATAACCTGCCATTGATCAAAGTATACCTTGCAGAAGTACTCTTGATCCGGCAAGCTTTTTCTCAGTCATTGGGAAATCGGGATGCGGTGAGGTAATCAATGATTGGATCCATTCAGGTAGTGGTATTCTCAGAGTAGAAGACTTGCTCTTCCCTCTCGATGCTGGGCTAGTCAAGTCATTCCACCAAGAAAGAGACAAGACCGTCCATGTTGATTTCGAAGGCCAACCATGTTAAAGCATCTGCTTCACTGTTCTCGGACCTTGGGATCTGGGTTACGCGATGACTTTTGAATTGGTCGAGCAGGGTTTTAACTTTTTTGAAGTATTTGGCCATCCATTTCTCTTCTGCTTGGAATTCCCTAGTCACCTAATTAACAATCAACGTCGAGTCGTTGAAGACTTTGATGTCTTTCACTCTGTGTTCTCACACCATACCTAGCCCGGCTATTAGGGCTTCATACTTTGCTTCGTTATTGGACGCTTTGAAGTTGAAGCGGAATGCCTGACTGGCCTCCTGAGTTGGAGGAGCCATCCACGAATAGTTTCTATTGTCTGGGGTCTTGATTGCGAATACAACAACCTTCTCGCGTGGGTGCCTCTATGGTCTTCTCCAGGCTCCTTGGCACTGGCCCGGGAACCCCTATAAATTTTGCCACGAAGTTGGCCAATGCCTGTCTTGATCGTTGTCCGAAGAATGTACTCGATGTTAAATTCTCTAAGCTCTTTTACCTACTTTGCAGTCTGTCCTAACAGCTCGGGAATCTACAGAACCTTATAGAGTGGGTAGCTGGTTAGAACGCAAATCAGATGACCTTGGAAGTAGGGTCTCAATTTGTGGATTGATGAGATTAGTGCCAAAGCGAGCTTTTCTAAGGGGTATACCGTACTTCTGCCTCTAGAACGCCTTGTTGTCGTAGTAGACCAGGACTTGTACCTTGTTTTCTTCTCAGACTAGGATGGAGCTGACCACTTTCTCAGACATGGCCAGAGATACGTATAACACCTCCCTGGGAAGTGGTTTTGATAGTAGTGGTGGATTCGCCAAATAGGTTTTCAGACTTTGGAAGGCCTCTTCGCACTCGCCGTCCCAGTTTGTCTTGCCCTTGTTGGAAGAATGGGTGACACTTTTCGGTAGATCTAGACATGAACCGAGAGAAGACAGCAACCATTTCAATAAACTTTTGGACTTCCTTGATTGTCTGCGGAGATTGCAAATCCATGACAACCTGCGCCTTGATCGGGTTAACTTCAATACCCCTGTGGTTCACTATGAATCTAAGAAATTTCCTCGATTCAATGACGAAGGCGCACTTGGCAGGGTTCAACTTCATTCGGTATTGTTGCAAGCTAATAAAGCAATCCCTGAGGTCTTTGACGTGGTCGTTCACACGTTGGCTGTTTACTAGCATGTCATCTATATAGACTTCCATGGACCTTTCGATGAATGAGACAAACATTTTGTTTATAAGCCTCTGGTATGTCACTCCAGCATTCTTAAGATCGAATGACATGACTTGGTAACAGTAGAGGCCCTGGCCTGTAGTGAATGCGATTTTGGCCTGGTCAGTTTTGCTCAATGGGATCTGGTCGTACCCCAAGTAGGCATCCATGAAACTAAGCAATTCATGTCCTGCGATCCCGTCCATGAGTTGGTTTATCTGGGGAAAGGGAAAGCAGTATTTCGAGCAAGCTTTATTCAGATCCATGTAGTCTATACACACCCACCACTTTCTGTTGGCCTTCTTGATTAGGACTATATTAGCTAGCCACTCCGAATAACTCACTTCTTAGATAAAACCTACTGCAAGCAACTTCTTCACCTTCGCGTTGAGGGCTTCATATCTTTCCAGATTAAAGGCCCCCATTTTCTGAACCACTTGTTTGTGTTTTGGTTGACACACAGTTGGTGGCACATGACTGCTTAGTCAATTCCAAGCATATCCTCATGGGACTAGGCAAAGACATCTCGATATTCGATGAGGAACTGTTTCAATTCCATTCGGACATCTGCCTAAAGTTGTAACCCAAGCATTACTGTTCTGTCCAGATGTCTGGGGTCCAACTTGTAAGGGACCATGTCTTCTACGGGGTGTGCCTGGACTTCTTCTTCAGGTATTCAGGGGTCAAGGTCACTCAATTGTTTGATCTTGCTGTTGGGGGTGTCAATCTCTTCAACCCTAAAAATGGTCACCATGGTCACCGGTCGGGGCTCCTGATGGCATACTTTGTTCATGGCCTCCATGTAGCACTTTTTGACCCCCTATTGGTTTCCTCTAAAGATCCCAACCTCATTTGAGGTGGGAAACTTCATGGCTAGGTGATAGGTAGAGACCACGGCCTTTAGTGCATTAAGGGTTGGTCTTCCCAAAATGGCATTGTAGACCAACGACCAATCAACAACAATGAATTCCACCACCCGGGTCTCTTTTTTAGGTGCATCCCCGACAGTGATCGGGAGTCGAATAGTACCGGCTGCTTGGATGCATTCACCGGCGAAACCATACAGCGGGGTCTGAGCGAGCGTCAGCATAGCACCGTCGATCTTCAGCCTAGTAAACGTGTCCATGAACAAAATGTCAGCCAAGCTCCCATTATCGATTAAGACACGGCGGACGACATTGTCTGCTATTCAGATTTATCTGATCAGCATGTCATTGTGCAGATGGAGAAGCCTGTTGGCCTTGTCGTCAGTGAAGGTGAACGAGGTACTGTCTTGACGGCAGAACTTTGCAATGTGCTTCGCATTGTTTATGTATTTCCCTCGCGCGACCTATCTAGCCTTGCAGACATAACTTCTTCAGCTACTCGTGGTGTCGTTAGTGGCAGCCCTCCGAAGGTGGTGTGGACGATGTGCTCTGGCTCCGAAGCATTCGTTTGGTTACTCAGTCCTAGATTTGGATATGGTGTAGCCGGAGCCACTCTCTTAGCTATGCCTACTGGGGTAATGATCCTCTCCACGAACTCCTGTAGGTGGCCATCGCGGACCAGTAGTTTAATTTGGTCATGTTGTTGTATGCAATTCTTTGTCTAGTGGCCGACATTCTTGTGGAAGTTGCAATACTTGTTCTGGTTCCTTTGGCTACGGTCTGTTCTGAGGGGCAGTGGGTCTCGCAATATCCCCCGACCAGAAATCTGGTTTAGTACGTGATTTATGGTGGTGACGAGTAGGTTGTATTGGCGAAACCTTCTCGCAGGCGTCTTCAGTCCCAGGGCAGCGTCGGGTTGGACATCTACGCTGACGACCTTCCCCTTCTCTAATCGGTTCTGGTCTCCTACATTCTTGTTTTGCTTTTTTATGGGAAATCGAGATTGTTCTCCAAGTCCGAAGCCCCGTCCTCCAATACACTCATTCGCCTCGGTATGCTTCCTAGCGATCCCCCTCAAGTGAGTGAAGGTCAGTGGGACGTCATAGGTAAGCGTCCACACCAACCTTCTATCCTTGACACATTCCCGGAAAGCCTGTATGAAGGTGTTGTCGAAACAACATTTTATCTGCATGACAGTTTCATCGAAGCGGTCAAGGTATTCTTTTAGCGGTTCACTTTCGCCCTGTTTGATTCTGAATAGCCACGATGTCTCCATTTTCCGGGTCTTCGTGCCCAGGAATGCCGCTGTCAAGGCGTTCGCCAATTGTTTGAACGAACCTATTGATCCGGGTACCAAGCTCCGGTACCATTGTCGAGCTGCTCCTGTCAGGGTCAGGCAGAAAGCCTTACATAGGGCGGCCTCGTTGGTGTTCTCAATGAGCATGTGCGCCTGGTAGTTCTCAAGGTGCTCATCCGCATAGGTGGAGCCATCATAAGGTGCTATCGATGGAATTTTGAACTTGGCTAGGTACGGTCCGGCCATGATTACCAGCTGAAGGATGGATCAACTGCTCCAACTTGCTCCGACCCGTACCATTGGCTCACTAGCGGGTCAAGTTGCCACTAGACGTGGTCCAACCTACTTTGGTCATCCTTCTCCTCTTTCGCAGGTTTGTCAACTAAGCGATCTCAGACTTGAAGCTAGTGGGTCCCAGCATGACCGAGGCAGTCGAACATGGAGGTTGTGCTCCCGTACACGTTCACGGTATCCTATGGGTAGTACTCCCAGTCAGGTCTTCTCGGGACCGCAGGCAGAGCAACTTCCCTGAAATGAGTGGTCTGGTTGTTGCGGCTCCTGGAGCATTCCCTACCCAGGCAATACTCCTAGTCTCACTGTAGGTCTCGTGCGTTCTTTCTGTTTATCTGGTTACTCCTGTCAGCTGCGGGTGATTGGCTTCGTGGTCTACTAGTCGACTTGGGTTGCCTGGTCGGTGTAGATTCAGCTACTTCTTCCTGTGCTTGGAGGAGTTGGATATTTGTGATTCTCCGAATGCGTCCATAAGCACTCGGACGATCTCCATCAAGCTCTAGGCATTCCCAACCAGAATTTTCATCTGCGTTGGTTTGCATTGTGCTCACGCACCTCGCCGACGTTGGGGTTGTCGAGTGCTTTGTGATCCAGTCGGAGAGGGGTTGTCAAGGCCCTGGCAGTCCTGGTTGCTCTCTTGTCCATGACTTTATCACGGTCGGGTGAGCCGGAACGTGGGTCGTGAGGTTGTGGTTGTTGGAAAGATGGGGGCCCTCCATTTAGTGCCAAAAAGATGATTCCGAAAATCTTCGACACAACACTTGATGTGATCATTTGGTTCGATCAGTCTTGCACAGTCACTCTGCGGCTAGTCACCTTCAAAAGGGAAGCATCTCGTAGTGATGGGGACATCGGTGGGGTGTCTGCCACGGGCACTCCAATACTTAAGTCAGCAATGGTACTGATGAGCAAGTGAAGAGGCAGAGTTTTGCAAGGAATAATCGTCCATACTGAATTGGTAGGTTAATCCTCTATTTATAGTCATTCCCCATGGGCTCTGGTACTCGGGCTACTCGGTCGAGTTGAACTCCGAGTGCTCCCGGTGAGGAAATATGTTTCAGATGCACTAATTGACTAATGCCACCACAAGCATTCTGATGCTTAAGTCAGCAATGGTATTGATGAGCAAGTGGAGAGACAGAATTTTGACAAGAAATAATTGTCCATACCTGAATTGGTGGGTTAATCCTCGATTTATAGTTATTCCCTGCGGACTCGGGCGACCCGGTCAGGTTGAACTCCGAGTGCTCCCGGCAGGGAAACATGTTTCAGGTGTGCAGGCATCGCAAGCCTAATAGACTGATGCCACGTGTCCGCGGTCTAGTGTCGGAGGACACTAGAGTGGGCTAGTACTGACACAAGTGATCATTGCATCAAGATGAGCAGGCAGCGGGCATCGGCGATGGGACAGGCACAGTGGTAGGTGGCATGTCATGTGATAGGGGGCGGTTGTGGGGGTCACACCGGGACATTGATGTCAGCTTGTGCAGATTTAACGTGGAGTGGACAATTGAGGGGCCAGCAGAATAGTCAGCGCCCACCACTTGCCTGGAATGTTCAGTCCAGATCAATGGGGTAGGCTCTGGTCATTCAATATCCAGGGTACTCAACGGGTGGCGTCGGCACGGAGACCACATGATCGGTCATACTGTTCCAGGGAATGTTACAGGCGTCATCTAATCTGGTCTGGTTGATCATAGTCGTTTTTTTTATGATTGAAGTTCTGTTTTTACGTTACCACGCGACCAATTAACTTCTCGAGGTGGAATTTCATCACCGCTTTAAATTATACTATCAACAATTTTGTTTATCTCGAAATTCTATAAAATTTGAAAAAAAAAAAAAAAACTCATTTAGATTTGAAATAACAAAATTATAGACTTTTAAATTTGAGTTTACTGTAGATATTTAGATACATATATGTGAATAGTGAAAAATAACTTTGAGTTATTGAAAAAGACAAAAAAAAAAAAAAAAAATGGAGACGTGTTTGGAGAAATCCTCTGAACAGACCTGAATAAGATAATATTATAAAATATTGTATACAAATTTTAACAAGATTTTTAAAAATAAATCTAATATTTTATTATTAATTAGAAAACAAAAATAATTCTTTTTCCTATTAAACACTATAAGAATATTATTCCAAATACTAACTGAAAAATAATTAAAAAAAAGTTTAACTGTATGAAAGCAAATGCAAGAGTAATATCAAACAGGCAAACTACGTGGCTTGAAAATATGTTTGACCTGACCTCTTTTCGTGTTAGTTGGTATTCGTCCCCTTTTGAATGAAGACCTTTTCCAGCCAAGATGATGAGGTGTGATCGATATGTCATTACATCCACACTAATTGGAAGAACATCTTATGTTCACACTCTACATATATATATATATATATATGTATCCAACTTATGTTACAATTATTATTCCCCCACCAACCATTACTATATCTATTGGTGCGTATACATTGGGGCTCGTCTAGAAAATGGCCTCACTTATTTGTATTTGACAAAGGGGTCAACCATATTTCTGTTCCTCAAAAGCATTTCCAGGCGTCTTGAATGCTCTTGATTCAGGAGGTCGTCATTAAAAGACATTAGAGTATCTTATAGAGAGATGACTACAAAGTAGAGTATAAAAATCAACTAAAGGAATACGTAAAAAGCAAAATAATAATTAAAAAAAAAGTTCCAAAATTTGAGAAATTTCTTGTAAAATAATAATTAAAAAAAGGTATCTTATAGGATGGGATGGTTTATTTTTCTAAAAGGGTTGGAAAAAAAACTGGACCATGCATTATAGATGATTTGAAATCATAGTTTGACGAGTTGACGATGTGACATAAAAATGGTGGGACAAGGCGGTTTGAATAGGCAGGACAATTTGGCAGTTTGGTGGTTTTTTTTTATACACCCCTTTGTTCTACTCATACACCTCAGTTTAGACACACTGACACCCCTTTAAATTAAAATTTATTATTACAAATCACTCACGGAAAATGACAGAGAGCATGATAGACTTAAACAACATAGTTATACCTACTAGAAAAATATTCTTGCTAATTTAAAATATAAAATCAAATTCAAATTTTTTATTTTTTCACAAATAGAACTAAAATATTTTTATTTTTAATGATTATTTTAGAGAAAAATGTACAGGGACGTATTTGAAAAGAAACCTTTTTTTTTTCTTTTTTTAATTAAATTTCATTCGTATGTATATATGAAATAGTTTTCAATGGTTACTTTTTTTTTCTTTTCTTTTTTTTAATCATGAATGGTTCCAAACAAAATTATAGAAATAATTATAAGTGCATTTCGTAATTATTTTTGATAAAGTGACTTATTATATGACTTATTATAACATGTTAAGCAATGGATTCACCTAAGAATTAATTAAAAAGATTAAAAAAAAAAAAAAAGAAACTGTGAAGATTGGGAAAAAAAAATAAGATTTTTGGAAAATAATTTTTTCTTTTTAAACAAATTTAATGGCCTTATATATATATATATATATATATATATATATATATAAAGAATGAGTTATATGGACACACCCCTTAAATAGTCAATTCTTTTAACTACAAAAAAAAAAAAAAAAAAAAAAGACATAAAAGGACAACTTTATCACTTAATTCGTACGTAAATTTATATCATAAAAAGAAACTCAATTATATTATTATTATTATTATTATTTTATTATTATTATTATTATTTTGGTTTCTTTCCATAGTCCGCACACACCTACAATCAAATCCCTAAATAAACAACTTGTAAACATTATCATTTTGAAACCTATAACAAAACCCTAATTTTCACTCTAATTTTTACTCTTCAACGAGTACTCCAAAATTAATCTTCTTTATATATTTACTTTGTTGGATTTTTTTTTCCCTTGAATGTTGTTGTTGATATTCTCGTTGTAAATGTTCATCAGGAGAAAAAAAGAAAAAAAATAAAAAAAAAAAAAACTTTAGCAATTGGCTTCTAATTTAATTACTTCATATTATATTGTCTTGTTTTTTTTATTCATTCGAGTGTTGATGTCCCACGTTGGCCCTTTTTTCTATTGTATTATATTTTTTTTTCTTTCCTTGGGATATATATATATATATATTTCTTTTGTTGTTTGCCCTTTTTTTTAAAACATTTTTTCTTGCAAAATTTTAAATTTAAGCTATGAATAGGATGGAGAAATCAATATAAAAGGGGTAATAAGTATCTGAATGACATAAATTTAAAAACCACTGTACCAACATAATATAAAAAAGTAATATTTGACTAATATGACAAAAAATTAAACTAAAATAAACCAAAATTTGTATTATGTTGGTCAAAATTGAGGAGTTTATGTTGTGTTAGTCAATATATGAAAAAAAGTGATTATTTAGGTAATTTTCTCATTTAAAAAATTCATAAAAAATTTTGTATTGTGAATTTCTATCATAATACATTAGCTTTTTTCATTTCATGCAATGATGGCAACGGATGGGATGGGTGGGGGTGGGTATACTTTGCCCATTCACATACCCACCTCCTTTTTGTCCCTCTCATATTTGTCTAACTTAATTCGGGTGCGGGGACAAGTAATCCCTATCATGAGTGCTTACCATATCCATTTCCCTGTTAAGAATTAAATAAATAAAATAATCTCAACATTAATATCATTAAAGTTTTCATGAAATTTAGTAATATAATTACAAATGTCACTAAAAGCAAAATTGAAAACTTAGGCTTTGGTTAACATTTAAGTTTAATTCCAATTAAACTGTACTTTTTTATATAAGTTTTTGTCTTTTTATGAAAAATCAATAAAATTTATAACAAATTTTTGAAAAGTCAACCATTTTCAACTTAAAATTTTCATTTCCAACCAGCGAACTAAACGCAAGCTTAAAAACAAATCCAAACTCCATAAATCTATAGACTAAATTCATTGAAACACTAAAAATTCAAATATATAAAAGTATAGATACATATAAATATCTATTTTATAAGGGTGACATAAGCGGTGCAGGTGCATTTATGAGGAAGCTTCTGCGACATCCACCCTGCACCAGCGTAGAGGGTTAATCTTAACTCTCATATCTACCCTATATCTATATACTATTCCTCATACCCATCCTATTAGGGGTGGGTATCCGAACCTATTGGTAAAAATGTCATCACTAGATGCAAGCATACTCTTGATATTATTAAAGTAGAACATCAAAATAAATGAAAAAAAAAGGTGGGTGTGAATTGAAATTTGAAGTTATGCGGTGCTTTTTATTCTATGAAAATAGTTGAATAATTTAGGAAAATTTGGGTTGTGTAATAAGTAAATTAAATCGTTTTCAGTTTAAGACTAATGTGTATTCAAAAGAAATACGTGAAGAGTTAAGAGAAGCATGCCAATATAACCACCCTATTTAAAATTTTGTTACAATTGTTTTTTCTCCTTCAAACTTCTTTTAAAGTTTTCATCAATTTCCACGGCAGTACGTATAATTAACAGCTACTTGCACTTCATATTTTCTTAACTTATACATTTCTAATTTTTTTTTTTTTCATTTCTCTACGATTGTAAAAGTGCCTTAAAATAAGCAGGTATGCTGTGAATTTTTCTCCAATTATGTCTCTTTTCTTCTTATGTTTTCACTCCTCTTGGGTGTAGGCTTTTTTGTAATTTTCATTTTTCAACTTTACTGTTTTTTATTTGTTTTTACTCTGTTTGTTTTAATGCGCTTAAGAAGTGCTTAAGAAGTTTAAAAAAAATAAATAAAAAAAACAGTAAAGTTGAAAAATGAAAATTGCAAAAGATTCTATGACCAGGAGGAGTAAAAACATAAAAAGAAAAGGAACATAATTGGGAAAAAAAAAATCCCAACACACCTGCTTGCTTTAAGTCCATTAAATTTTTTTTTTTCTTTTGTTCTTTTGGTTTTTTATGTGATTAAGGTAGATTTTAAGGATGAAAATCTCTAAAACATTTAGGAGGCTTGATTGGTTAGCATCTAATTCGCCAACATGCCAGTGGAAGTTGTCAATTGATTCATGTTTCTTACAGCAGCAAGTTAGCTAAACTTGAGGCCCGAGACCAAGAATCAAAGGAATCTATATAAGTCGGCGATTCATTTTCTTTACATATTGATGAGAAGAGGTAACAAATTGTCAGTTGACTCAGTTCAAGTAATTTGCTCACTTGCTTGAAATTTCACTCAAAATCATTCATTTTGTGAGCTTTAAATTTTTCCTTCTCTCCATCTATCACTTAACTGTTATCGTCTTTCGCTGCTTCTAGGTATTTATTTTTCATGTTTTGAATAGCTGGGCATATAATAATTAGGTATTTAGCACCAATGTCCGTTAAACTTGTTACTCTTTGGCAACTTGCTCCCTAAATTTTTAATTTTAGTAATATACTCCGTGAACTTACTAAATTGTTGCAATGTACCCATTTTTGTTTATTTTACACTAAATAAAAATTTGAAATTGGAAGATTTGCATTAGGATTTGCAATAGATTTAGAAATATTTATTGGAAATGGAGTTTTCTGTCTTCACATGAAGCGTACGATGGCTTTTCATAACTAATTTAACATAAAATTAAATTATAGGGGTTACATTATCACAATTTAGCAAGTTGAGTGGGTAAATTACCAAAATTAGAAGTTTGAAGGGTAAGTTGTCAAAAGGTGACAACTTTAAGGGGCATCAATGCTAAATACCCCATAATGATTCTATTGTTTATTTTCATTTCTTTGATTTCTATTTATTGGAAATTTTTGATTGGTGAACTAGGGGAAGAAACAAAAGGATGATTTTAAACAATAAATGAAGATTAAGCAATAAATTTGGTTTTAATTCTTGGATTTATGTGATAGGCTGATAGTTATGTTAAAACTTTTTGTGCATGTTAAGTTACTTACATAATCTCAAATTTAGCATGTAAGTTGAGAAATTTGTGAAACATTTATGTTCCAATCCTGTAAATGTAACTGCTGCTGTGGACTAGCTTTAGGAAATTTTGTTTCTTTATATTGATGAGAATATGAAAAGGGGTATCACAAAAGAGCTAGAGGAGCTTCCAAATAGAGATTGTCTCCTTCTGTAAGTTTTTTTCTTCTCTCTTTTTAATTTATATTCCTTTTTATCACTTTTTTTTTTTTGGTTGAGTGTTCATAGATCTATGCTTTGGGGGGGGGGGTGTTTGTTAAAAAAAAGTTATGTGTTTTCTTTTCTATTTTTTCCCTCTACGAAAAGCTATAAGTACAATTTTTTTTTTTGTTCGGATTTTAGAAAGCGAAAGTAGAGTGAGAGACATAGTAGGAAACATAGATGCATTAAATTTCAGAAACTATCTTCATTGTAGACACATGAAACTCAAAGAAGAGATCTTGAGGAACTTTGAATTTTCATTACATTTTAGGTGGTGGATATTTGGAATTTAAAGTTCAAATTTTGTTCGGATTTCAGAGAGAGAGAGAGAGAGAGAGTTCGAAATTTAAAGTTCAAAATTTGTTTGGATTTTAGAGAGAAAGAGAGAGTTCAAAATTTGTTGAGAGTTTAGATAGAGAGAGAGACAGTAGAGCAATTGCAGAGGCTTTGAGGTCTATTGTTTCTTGTCATTGAAGACATGTGAAGCTCAAAATAAGAATTCCGGAGGTACTTTACTTTTTCATTAGATTTTAGGAAGTTGATATTGCACTTTGGAGATCAAAAGGTACATCAAATACTCAAATTCCCTAAGTTTCCTTTTTTTTTTTTTTTTTTTTAATTTCCTTTTCGTCAGATTTTTGGTTTGCTTGTTGGAGAAAATTTATTTTGGTTGGCTTTTGGTGATTGAGAGGTTAGAGAACTTAAAAGAGGGTTTTGGAGGTTTAAATAAGAGGAGGAAGAGAAATTGTTTTGTAGGAATTCAAAGATATATAGAAATCGTACTGTGAGCTTAAATACATTGATTTTTTTTTTTTTTTGACATGCAGTAAAAAAAATTTACTCCTAAATTATATGGAATGCATAAGATGTAGATTCTTTTAATGCAAATAGCACGTGCAAAAGCACGTGCTAATTCTTACTAATAGTTAAATAGAAACTTCTTATTTGGTTTGTTAAATGCATGTGTAGTTCCAAAAAAAAAAAAAATACACGTGTAGAGTGCATAATTCTAAAAATGGATATTATATTGTGTTTATATATATATATATAAAGTTTTTTTTTCCTTCTAACATTATATCATCTGTTTATGTAAATACAAATTTAGTCTATCATTTTTTATTCTTACTTTCCAATGCATATGAGATAGTGTTCTTGTAGGTATTATCAGTTTTTGCTTTTTTATATCCCTGGTTATTCAATTTTAATTTCTTTTTGTTAGACCGTAAGATCGTGAGAATATTAGGCTACCAAGTATTTTTCAGAATTTTTTTGAACACGGGAGTGGAAAAGAGTAAAAATGTGCTACAAAAATAATGGAGAAAGTTTTTGATTTATATTCCACTGAAATAAAACAATATAATTTCAAAAAAATCAACAAGTTACGAACAAGTTGTCCATTTAAAATCAAATATAATGAACTTTTTAAGTTTAATGTTTATCAATAGTCATTGATATTTTTGATGCATTATGAATATTGTTATAATCATTTGATTTATATCACACGATTTAAAAAATAATATCCACGATGGGTAAAACAATACCCTCTAATGTGTAGAGTAAAACTGTATTTGGTACTTCCTATTTGCTATTGTAATTCTATATATTTAGCTTTTTACTGTTTTTTACTAAAGTTTTTAATTTCTATCTTATTACCTACTAAGGCTTTTTTTTTTTTTTTTTTTAAATTTGAAATGGGAGATTCGAACTTTACATCTTATGATAGAGTTATATATGAATTACTGTTAAATTATATTTACAACTGCATTATTAAGGCGATTTCAATATATATGTATATGTTTATGTTAAAATACTAAATTAAAATTAACAAAAATGTAAAATGAGTGTAAAAACATATGTAAAGTGGTGGAAAAGTTCTTGTATTAAAAAAAAAAAAGTGGTGAAGAAGTAAAATCATTATTTTTTGGGTAATTTTAGAATTAATAAAGGTGTATATTGATAAATTTAAATTTAACATTTTAAATTTAAAGGTTGAGCTAACTCTAAAAATTTGTCTTCATTTCGGATTATAGGTTGTAACTCGTCTACATGAAGCCGAAATCACTAATAATTTAGGTTAGTGCTATAGCGGTGAATTTGTTCACGGGCCTTGGACACACTGCCTATCACACTATGGGAGTTGGCTATGCACGAAGTTGTTACCTTAATTGCAAGGTATCTATCACACTATGGGAGTTGCCTATGCACGAAGTTGTTACCTTAATTGCAAGGAGGGGGATACCGATGGTAGGCTAGTGACTGGAGTGAATTGTAACAAAGTGGTGTATTTAATTAAAGGATTGGGCTTGGAATAATATATATCAAAAACACATCAAATGGGTCAACATTAATTTAGAGTAATCAAGGGCATTTAAAGGGCAATTTAAAAATAAATTCACTTGATATGGGTTGAGTGGGATAACTTAATTAACAAAAAGGGAAAAAAAAAAAAATCTAAACATTGTCCTTCAATACCATGCCTTAAACGCAGAACTTGGCATACTCTAAGGTGTCATGGACCAAATTTGAGAAATCGACAACGGCAACCTTAGCTTCACCTCAAACACTGCCGCTGTCACTGTTGGAATCAAGGGCTCCACAATGGCAATCTCTGGTTTCATCTCAAACATCGTCGTCATCACCGATAAGCTCCCTTTTTTCCCCTCTGTACTCATATGCAACCTCACCTAAAAGTCTTTCAACATCATGTTGGGTTTTTGTTCATATATAAACTTAGCATTGTTAGATGTTGACAACTAAGTCTAAAAAATCTCACATCATTACTACAGAATGTGAATACTACGACGGTTAAAAACCATCGTGGTAATATTTCCACGACGGTTAAAATCTAACTGTCGTGGAATCCAGAGTCGTTGAATCTTTTCAGATTCCACGACGGTTATTTACCCGTCGTGTAATATGTAAAAATGGGATAAAAAATTGATATTTAGTAAAATCTACCACGACGGTTCCTATTGGAAACCGTCGTGGTAAGTGAATCTACCACGATGGTCTCTATACAAGACCGTCGTAGTACGTGCCTTACCACGACGGGTTTTGTAGAGCACCATCATTGTAGTTCAAATTACCACGACGGTGGTTCAACAATACAAGAAACCGTCGTGGTATTTTAACCTACCACGACGGTTTCTACAATCCACCGTCGTGGTAGTTCGCCTTAAAACAATGGTGGCTTGCACCAAATGATAAACCGTGATGGTATTTTGGACCTACCACGATGGTTTCTATAATCCACCGTCGTGGTAGTTCACCTTACCACGACGGTGGCTTACACCAAACGACAAACCATCCTGGTATTTTGGACCTACCACGACTGTTTCTATAATCCACCGTCGTGGTAGTTCACTTACACGACGGTGGATCATGGCAAACGACAAACCGTCGTGGTATTTGGCATACGACGACGGTTCTATTAAAAAACCGTCGTGGTATACGTATTTCCACGACCGTTTTTTAGAAAAACCGTCGTGGTAGGTTGTAACGTATACAAAAAAAAAAATATTTATTCGTTTAATTGAATACCAGTTCATTCATTCCTGTTCATTCATTCATGACATGAAAAAATTACGCAGCAAAGAATAAAATAATGCTATACAAAATTTTGAACTAAATCGTGCTATACAAAATTTTTCTCAATATGTTTTTCTCAATACTGTATGTGGCTCATGACATATGTAATCCACTCTTGCCTAATCAAATTCAATTCAGCTTTAGTATAAGAAGTCTTGTTTTGCAGCGAGGCAAGTCTATCGACGTTCAACGTTATTTCTTGCATGAACCCCAAGACAAAATAGCCACACTGCACATGTCCTTGCTGTATCGGGCATCAAGCAGTCTGAATCAACGTCTTCTAGTTGCGTCGCCTTGTTATTCCTTGTCCCACCAGCAATTTCCAATCGTTTAGTGCCCTAACAATTTAACAAATATCAATACAGAAGAACAACAATTATGGAATGTCAAATCATTGAACTATAAACATCAAAGTTATACTTACAACGTAATTAGCTATTGAAAATCTTCACCCGGATCGTTTCCAAGAGGATTAAAATAGAGGACGGAGTCATCCCATGGATTAATAACAACCGATACCCAATGTTGGCCGCTGTTATATGGCATGAGAACAAGCCTTCCCCTTGGTACGTTTGTTATGATCCAGATGATATTGTCGGCTCTTTCTCGAATGTAGGCTACGCGATCTACATTCTGTTGAACTGGCGAGACAAGGAATGGAGAAATAAACTCGATTCGTTGATCTAATCCTGCTCTTGCACAACAATCCGATAAGTAGCTACAAAATATTAAGTCAAACTTGTTACGTGTGCAAAATCAACATATATATCTATCTTTCAAGCTAATTGGAACAATAATTAAGTATTGTTTAAGAAAAAAATAATTACCTGATGTAAACCATTATACTGCTTGCACTGATTTCTTTAAAGGATAAGAAATGACATACATCTTCATACCCAATATATATAGGCATATCATCGGAATGTTGTGGTGGGCACGAAATCTGGTTACCGTCAACCAAGGAACTTTGTACGTAATAAGCCAGTGGTCTTAGTTCAAAGGGAATTTCATTGATGTCCAACGTAGGTACTTCTTCTGCCGTTTGCTATTGTACCTCCGGTTGTGACTGCAGTTTCTTCCTCCCGGCTCTCTTTTTCATTCGTTTCCTTCCCTGTGCTTCTGGGTCGGGAACTTGATTGGGACCTCGACTGGCCTGGCTTAAACAGCTCTAAAGCACGACTAATTTTCTGGGCCAAGCAACAAACCCCCCGACAGCCTCTTCAAGATACGTGGCTTCATTCGTCGGAATCGGAAAGAGTGCACGTTTTATTTTGGAGACACTGATTGTCACTCGCACATTCCTCTCGCCCAAAGGAATTCCATGGACTGTGTTGGTTGGAACACAGTCCGTGTATACCCTGCCTATTGCAACCAAAACTTCTCCACCATTAATAAAATCCGTAAGGAAAAGCTGACATTCCTTACTTGCATTAGGCATGGGTTGCGGATCCGACGCGTCGGCTTCATTCTCATTGAGGGTGCAACTCGCCTTGAAACTGTTGTGTTGTTCAATAATAGGTTGGGCTGCCTCCTCGGCAATTATCTCACGGTCGATGCCGTGCTTCGCACAAAGTTCCTGCACTATTCTTTCCAATGCAGCCAGCTGTCATTTCATAAAGGTGACTTCAGGATTCTCCCTTGGTACGTGCATGGAATTGAAGTATTGCGACTGCTTGACAAATTTAGATTGCCCACGAAGCCGACCGGAATGCTCGAGATTGCCCAAAGACCGTGTCAAGATGTCTTCTGTACCCACGGATTCGAAACTTCCTTGGGTCTCTTGTTGTGTTAATTCGTCCTATAGCAATTACACAATATGTTATTGAGCCCGTAAATATAATGGAGACAATCTTACTCTTTATTTGAAATAGGATCCGTAGACTTACTATTGCATCGCCGATAATTTTAATCGATAGATTCTTGTACTCTCCATCGGGCTTGAGCCGCATGTCCCGCCAAACAACAGATCGGTCCGCATACTGCCCTGTCTTCTCGAGTTGCAATTTAGTAATTAAAGTTAGTAAACATAAAGAACACAAGGCATAAAAAAATTTTAATTAGACTTTAATCTTTTTTGTATCTCATTAATTAACTTACGATTTCTTGATCACGTTTTCTATAGCCGTCTCGGCCTGTGGTTGAACCGTATTTGCTCTTTTTCCTTATCTCGCTTCCTTGTTGGGATAACCTCTTGAAATCTGCCGTTCGTCGATAGGCAACAAACCTTTCCCAATCGTCCTAGCTGATGGTTGGGTAATTGTTAACCACTTTAGCCGGTCGTTGCCAAACAGTTTCTTCATCAATATGATCCCTAACAAATGCTTGGTAAAGATCATATCTAAAACATTTAGTTGACTCCCCACAGGACTTCAAAACTTGCTTTTTGTGCGATTCATCAACTGTGAATGAAGTTACAACTTCTAACCACACTCGTTCTTTCCTCGGTTCTAAATCAGCACTTCTGAAATCAGCAATCCAAATTGGAATATGCTCCCGAGCTAGCACTCCAATCCAACTCTGTAATTCATCACCTTTCTTGCCTATTGGTTGGCCTTTTGAGTCAAACCTAACTTGAATTCGTTTTCCCCTCATCCGAACAATGTGCACTCTTTTAAGGAGCGTTGCTCTTCGTTTTCCCTCCTCTTCGGCATTGAATCTTGAAGAGTTGGTTCTTCTAGGTTTTCCAATTTGAGTTTAGGTTGACACTTCTTCCTCGTGATTTTTTGACATTGTAAATCAATCTAAAACAACAAAACACCAAATGTTTGTCAGTTAACTACCCTTAAAGAGGAAATTATTTGTGATTAAAGAAATAATATGAACTGGTCAAAACGAGAACAACTACAACACAAGTAATAATAACTAAAAAATAACATAAAAGAAGAAAACGACATGTAAATATTTAAACGACAACCAGAGGAAATGTATCCACTACAAAAACGACAAGTTAAAAAACAAAACTCATAAACATTACATCTTATGAACAGGATAGGTCTTCATTAATTTACAAACAATCACCATAAACAAAAACCTCAATTTTATCTGAAAAATTCACAAATCAGAGCCTTACCCAACCACTTTAAATTAATGTAAATCACAAACACAATCAACAAAATACCATGTAGTGGACCGAAATTACCCCTCTAGTCAAAAGCCCGTAAGCAATATGTATTACAACTTACTGGATAGTAGAGGGTAGGTTGTGGTCGGCGACAGAGACTGGGAAAGTTCGAAAACTTTTGGGTCGTTGGTGGAGGATGGCGTCAGAGAATGGAGGAAACCGCGTGAGTGCTGGACGATGGCGTCGGAGTTTAAGGGTTTCAAAGAGTTTTTCAGAGAGTTTGAGAGTTTTAGAGAGGCAATATACTGGGTATGGAAGAGTTTTGCAGCTTTTTAGGTTTTATTAAAAGGATTCAAAAAGTTAAACAATTTACGAAAATTTCAAAACTTGCCGCTAAAACAGTCTACCACGACGGTCTTCACTAAAAACCGTCGTGATAAGTTCAATTTTAAATCGTCGTGGTACAACATATACCACAACGGTTCCAAACAAAGACCGTCATGGTAGACAATATACCACGACGGTTACATGTAGAGACTGTCGTGGTAGTATTAACTGTTTTCATCAACCGAAAATATACCACGACGGTCAACCACAAAGATCGTCGCGGTACAGTTGAGTAACTCTACCACGACGATCAATTAAAAAGACCGTCGCCATAGATGTAAGTTTTTTCATCTCTCTACCACCACGGTCTACTACAAAGACTGTCATGGTAGATATGCTATTTTTCAACTCCTCTACCACGACGGTCAACAACAATGACGGTCGTGGTATATTCAACAACTTTACCACGACGGTCTTTGTAGTAAAACCGTCGTGGTATATGATATCAAGTCAAATTTTCCACGACGGTCTTCATATTAAACCGTTGTGGTAGGGTATTTATTGCTCGGAGGTCGATCGAGGAATCTACCACGATGGTCCTAGTTGAAAACCGTCGTGGTATATATCGTGGTATTATATACCATGACGGTCTTGCAAGAAAACCGTCGTGGTATATGATATACCACGACGGCTTTTTTAATTAACCGTCGTCTTAGGTAAGAAATTTACAACAATGGATTTGAAAATTGTATAATTCCTTTAAGTGGCCAAACATGTATGTTGTGCAATCATTCATTCCGGATTGTTATTTGATTCCAAACATATTTGCATGGATAAATAATTCCAATATAATGTGCGTAATTAAAAAACCGTATCTAAATATGTTTACAACGTACTTAAGAAAATAAAATATTTTGTAATGTTATTTTTTTCTGCTTTTTTTTTGGGCTTCTCAACGAGTGTCCACTCGACGTCCAATCGAAGTAAGTGTGAAACATCATCGTCAAAATCATCAATCTCCTCCACTGGTGGCAAACCCGTTGTAAATGATGGAATGTCGGTACAATCGTCAATATCTTTTTGGCCATCCCAGATTATTCTTGTCTTCATTGGCACAACTAAAGATAACTCCAAATTTACGGGATCCGTTGTATAAAATACTTGTACCGCTTGTGACGCCATGATGAAAGGATCATTTTTGTATCCCAATCGCCTAAAGTCCATCACTGTCACGCCGTCACTATCAACCTTAACATAATTATTGTCAGCCCACTTGCATTTAAAGAGTGCTATTCGCAAGCCGCAATAATCAAGTTCTCAAATATCTTCAATGAACCCAAAGTAATTCATGGAACTATATACCGGATTCTTGTCCTTTACGGATGAAATATGCATAGACTCGGCCCGAAGGGTGACACCACTATTCTGTACGGGATGCTTCTCATCTCTGTCCCGAGTGTAGAAGGAGTTGCCATTGATAAAATACGATGTATGTCTTGTGACTATCGATGACGGACCTCTGGATAGCTTCATTACGTCTTGTGAAACGCCACGATTCGTATGCAAATATTTTCTTATCCACTCCCGAAATGTCCGATTCTGCTCATCTTGAATCCACTTCTCACTTCTTCCTTTTCTTGGATTCGCAGCTCTTATTTCCGCCATATGAACCTGAAAGAATGGCTCCATTTCCTTAGCATTGCGCAAAACATACAAACAAGCTTTTTCCCATTCATCTTGATTTACTGATGAATGAACGGCGACAGATAGTCCTTTCGAGGTAAATAGCCCGCTTGTTAGCAACCCTATTGGGTCCGCATTGGACAAATACTCAGAGCAAAATTCAACTGATTCCTCAATTATGTAGTTTTCCACTATACAACCTTCCGGCCTATTTCGGTTCTTCACATATCCCTTAAAAACCTTCATGTACCTTTCAAAAGGATACATCCACCTCAAATACACCGGGCCACATAACTTAACTTCCCGAACTAAGTGCACACATAGATGGATCATTATATCAAAAAAGGCTGGTGGGAAATACTTCTCAAGCAGGCATAATGTCATAACCAATTCCGATTGTAGCGAATCTAGCATCATTGGATCAATTACCTTCGAGCATATTGAATTGAAAAATGAGCATAACTTCGTAATTGAGTATCTCACATCGTTTGTTAAAACTCCCCGCAAAGCAAGAGGTAATAATTGTTGCATCAAGATATGACAATCATGTGTTTTCATTCCAACGAGCCGCAAATCTTTCATCGACACCAACCTTTTGAAATTGGAAGAGTACCCACTTGGCACTTTCACGGAAGCAAGCCACTCACAAAACTTTCTCTTTTCGTGTCTACTTAATGTGTGCTTTGCTGGCGGTAAGTAAGTGCCGTTCTTCCTTATCTCGGGAAGCAAATTCGTTCTAATCTTCATCTCTTGAAGGTCCAACCATGCCTTTTTACCATCTTTAGTCTTATTTGGAATGTCAAGCAACGTGCCCACTATCGATTCACATACGTTTTTCTCAATATGCATAACATCTAAGCAATGACGCACGTAAAGTGACTTCCAATATGGAAGTTCATAGAAGATTGACTTCTTCTTCCGGGGTCCATCGACAACTTGATCTTTACATTTCCTCTTTCCCAAAACTACCTTCACATCTTTAACCATCTCAAATACATCCTCGCCAGTCAAAATCAGAGGAGTGGATCTTTTTTCGGTATTGCCATCAAAAGCCTTCTTCTGTTTGCGATATCGATGATTTTTCGGCAAGAACCTCCTATGACCAAGGTAAACGGTTTTCCTACCCTTTTTCAATCGGATGGAAGATGTTTCCTTCATACAAACGGGGCATCCTATAGCACCCTTCACAGGATAACCAAATAGGTTACCTAGTGCAGGAAAGTCGTTAATTGACCAAATCAACATTGCGCGAAGATTGAATGTATCTCCTCGGTAAGAATCTCTTACTTGTAAACCATCATCCCACAACCTTTTTAGGTCATCGATTAATGGTGCTAAGTAAACATCAATGTCATTCCCCGGTTGTTGAGGGCCTGAGATCAATAATGTCAACATCAAGAACTTTCGCTTCATGCAAACGTCTGGAGGGAGATTGTAGTTGACAAGTATGATCGGCCAGGTATTATGCCGACTATTCATGTTCTTATGCGGGTTCATTCAATCCATCGACAAACCGAGACGTAAATTCTTTGGTTCTGTTCTAAAATCTGGATGATTGTCATCAAAGGTCTTCCATTGCGGTGCGTCAGCCGGATGCCTAAGCTTGCCATCGTCAACACATTTATCATGATGCCATGTCAAACTCTTAGCATGCTGTGTATTACGGAATAAACGGCGAAAACATGGAGCTGGTGGAATGTACCATAACACTTTCACCGGCACTCGTTTACTACCATTCGATGGCACCTTGCCCTTCTTCCATCTTGACTCATTACAAACCGGACATTCATCTAACTCTTCATATTCTCTCCGGTAAAGCACGCAATCATTTGGACAAGCATGTATCTGTTGGGATCTATAGGTGCCCTAAGAATAGAAAATCAATATTAGGGATTTTCTGTAAATATGACATTTTGATATTAATAAGAGGAAATTATTCATGTTTAATAAGTTGTGTCCTATTTACTTTTATTTGTTGATTGTATAATTATTTTGAGCAAACATAAAATACTCCTAGGCTGTTGGTAATATATCGAATTATTATATGTATACGGGGTATGCATAGAAGACGTGGTAATTTGATAACAGTCTAAATAAATAGTCCGCAATCAACGGAATAAGATTTGGGGATCTTATTCATGATAAGATTGTAAAGGTTGTCTACTTTCTTGGAGGGATGATTTGTCTTGACTATCGGATAGGTTCCGAGTAGAAACTTTAATGTACACCAGTATTGAGGTATGACATTGGACTGGACCTAAAGTGTTATTTGATTCGGTTTAATAGTTCCGTTTATAAGAATCAATGATGCTTTGATTATCATCCTGCATTAATCTTAATCCTGAAATGATTACTTGAGTTCACATCCATGACTTATGTACTTTGATGTACTAAAGGTGAGACACTGTTAATTCATGGTCAACATACTTGTGTTTTGGGTGCATGACTTATGGATGGAGAAATCAAGATTCATAGATACGGAATCCATAGCTATCTTAACAATAGTAAATGTTATCTACTTAAAGGCATTATTCGGGGATTGAAAGATAGTATAACATGATCTTGGCCATCGGTTTACTTTGTGTTCTCTGATGGTTTACCAATTGTATAGTTTTACAATTGGTGGTTCTTTCAATGGATAATAATGAAACTTTAAGTTAAAATGATTGAAAAGGTAAAACGGAAAAAGTCCTTAATTCAATCATGGATAACATATGGGGATTAAGCAAGCGATGAATAAATCATGGAAGAAGCACTACGTGAGAGAACTTTCGTAATACGGTATGTAAACAGGAGTTCAGCTTCAAACTTTTAGTGGAATAGTTTGAAGTTGATAATTGATGGATAATTAATCTGGGATTAATTTTTCACAATTATAGGAGCCTCTTTACATATTTCCATCGGGTCCCTCTATTAGCTCATATAGTTCCACGAGGCATCCCGGGATTTGTTCCTAATGAGATCGGTAAATTGTAAATGGAATTTTGTAATGTCTATTAAGACATGGTACTCTCTAACATGCAATCCAGAAAGGATTGGACATGTGAAATTTGTAGACAAATGATTTGTCAACATGTGATTGGTTAATTTGAATTTTGAAAATAAGATTGTGTTTGAATTTTGGAAAACAAAATTTTTCTCTCCTAATTAAAAGTGGTGCACGTTTTTTAATTGTATGGAGGAAAGAAAATTTTATTTCAAAATTATTTTTATACATTCCTAACATTTAATTATTAATTAGTTTAAATAATGAAGATTATTTCATGAATTTTTCTTTCCTAATTAAAGAGGTGCATGGTTTTTGTGAGGAAAGAAAATTTGAAATATTTCATTAATTTAAATTAATTAATATAGATAATGTTTATAGAAAATATTTATTCAAATATGTGAATCCTATTTAAATTCGAAAAGGTTTAAAAGAAGTTTGAATCAAGATAGAACTAGGATCTTTTGACTAGTTTAGATTCTTGATTTAAAATTTAAACCACCAATCAAGATTCTCTCACTTGTGGCCGAATTTTTTAAAGGGGATTTCCTCTTGAAAATTGTTTTTATGTTCAATGAATCTAGCCCTAAAGTTGTATGATCTTTTGGTTCAAGATTTATCTGGAAAAATAATTATTAATTATTTTTCAAGAAGGAGATAAAATTTAAAAAGGATTGGAATACTATATAAAGGCTAGGAGTTCTTGAAAAACCAATTTTTTGATTTTCTTAAAGGGGAAAAACGTTTTTTAATAGTAAAAAAAAATTTGTTTTTCTTTCACATCAAAAATTCGGCTTTCTTGTGAGAGAGAAAAAGAAAGAAAATTCCATTGAATCAAAACTGCGAGGAAGGTTAAACCAAGTGATAATTTTTCATAGGAGGTTAACCGGTTCTTGTTTTGTAGTTTTGAAGAAAGAAGTTGGATCAAATTCTCAACGAGGATCATCGGAATTGAGAATGAGGGATCTAGACTTCGGAAAGTATTACCGGTCGCTTGGATTCATAGAACGTGTGCCCACACACACTCTGAGACGTGGAACTCGAGAATAGTAGAGAAGACAAGTTGGTCAAACACTCTAGCAATTCCGGAATCTAAGAAATAAGGTACGCTTGATCATGAATTAATTTATTGTTATATGCATCATGAGCTTCTATTCCGGAAACGTCATAAAATTTTAAAACTTCCGCTGCGCCGTAACTCCAATACCGGATCCGATTTTTCCAACAGTATCTTCTCGTATTCCATTGCCAACATTCTCAACGTCTTCTTTGCCTCGTACATATTAGGTGGCACTTTATTATCCTCCGGTAAAACATCTTTTAGAAAAGCTAAAAGAGTCGTGAAACTAGAATTCGTCCACCTTCCCGATGCTTTCATATTCCATAATTTAACCAATGTCCCTAATTTTGTATATTTTGTACACCCGACATACAAGGGTATTTCGGCATCATTAATCATTTCCTCAAATAACTCCGGATGGTGCACAAAGTTTTCTTCCAAATCATTAACCATATTGTACATATTACCACCAACGTTTTCCTCAGCAATAGGCTCTTTATCTTTAGTACTAGTCGATGTATACTTAATATGGACAAAATCTTCGCCATGTAAATACCATGTTTGGTAAGAACAAATAATCCCATAAGCGCGCAAATGCCCTCTAACATCATCAATGGAATGGGATCTATGATTACCACAAACTTGACACAGACACCGAATCTTATCGTCTTGTGTATGAGATTTGGCAAATGACAAAAATTCTTCAACACCATCTTCATATGCTTTAGTCAATCTATCAAATCACATCCATTTCCTATCCATGATTTGCGGGCAAATCCTAAACCAATAAATCAAATTAGTTCTCGGAGTTAAGGTGTGCATACGTTTAAATTGCATGCATGAATATCATTTGCATTTAATTAGTTACGTTATATATAAATACTCCCGGCACATGCATTAATTAAATCAACAATATATTTAATAAAAAAATCCAAAAAACATAACATAAATAAAAATACAATTAAAAAACCGGACTGGGTTATTTAACTAAAAAATCCAAAATAAAAATACATCATAATTTTAATAATACATCGTGATAGGATTTAACTAAAATATCCAAACTACAAAAAAAAAAAAAAAAAAAAAAAAAAAAAAACCAATCTAAAAATACATTGATTGTGATAACCCAAATTAAACACTTTGCAGTATTTAACCTATCAAAAGCAATCCAAAAAAATACAAAACAAAATTAATATTCAGGGTTCATAAATAAAAAATTAATACAGAGGAAAACATAAAAAAGATGAGTTAATTTCGGGCATCATGACTTACAAGAATGATGATCGACCAGTAGATGATGGTGGGTGGCGTCTAACAGTGGCGTATGGAACTGTTGTCGGAGTGATCTGATCTGATTTTTGTTCACGGCAGCTGGTGTATCGATGTGGGAAAAATAGAGCTACTCGATCTGATATGTCTGAACAAAAGGACGATGATTCCACGACGGTTTCATGGAAACCGTCGTGGAAATTCATACTTCTACGACGGTTTTTGGAGACCGCTTTTTGTTCCGTGTTTTTGCCTTAGATTCCACGACGGTTTTTAAATAACGGTCATGCAATCGCCGTCGTGGTATCCACATTCTGTAGTAGTGCATGGGAAAAGAATGAAAGTGTTGAGCACATTATAAGTGTTTCCACATTTGGAAGGGTAATTTGATGATATGTAGGGAGTGCCCATGAGATGCCTATGTGGCTCTCACACGTGCGCGTGTAGCATGCATGGATAGTCGGACTCTAGACGCGCTTATTAGGTGCACTTGGCACCTGACACTTGGCACTTGGACTACGTGACATGTGGTGCGTTGTGATTAAACTGTCATTAAATAAATATATATATATTTTTTTTTGAATACAAATTTAAAAAAGATGTAACTTTCTAAAAGGTTGTATTTGATTATTATCATTATTTTTTAAAAGTTTTTTGAATGGTAGTTTTTTTCCAAAGGGTGTCACCAAAAGTTGTTAGATTTATATAAAGAGTTGTAGAAAAATCAAATTTTATTCATTGAAAAAATTCAAATTCTCTCTCTCTCTCTCTCACCTGCTGCTATTCTTTCATAAATATTGTGTTCTTTTTTCTATTCAAATACTCATTTTTTCTTGGTGTTAAAATTTATTTCAAAACTTGTCATATCCTGAAAATGATTTGTTGTTCAATCCAAAATAATCTTTTTTAAAAAAGGGACAAATAACACTTTAAAGAAAGCGTATTCATTATATGTTTCAAAGTCTCCATATTTAGTTTTACTAACACTTCATCTTTCTCCTCGAACACCGCCACCGTCACCGACAAGCCCCTCTTTCTCTCGTTCGAGCTCACATGCAATATCATGACATGCATAAAGGAAAGATTACTACATAGATGTGACGAAAATTTTTACTACTCTATAACAAATTTGAATTTCGTTGATTAATTACATAAGAAATGGAGTTGTAGTCTCTTTGGATGAACCATTGGGAGATTTCGCCGACAAAGACATTGGAAATCTTTGCAAGTGTGTGTTGTTTTGTCTCCCTATGTTGTTTGATTCCATTTTTGCTTCTTGTTGCTCTCGAACAGGCTCGGCAAGTCCAACCTCGACGACAACAACAAGATCAACTTGAACACGTTGAAGAACTTTGGCACCGATGTCGTTTTAACATCGTCCTCGGAAACTGAAGGTACCAAGATTAAATGAAAAAAAAAGGGAAACTCCAAGAATCCAATAAAGAATTACAGGACACGATAAATCGCTTGGGTTATGAACTTATGATCATCCAAATTGGATCGAGGACGACTAATTTTCATATCTATTAGAAATTTGGAAGGAGACAGTGATTCTGTGACATCAAAAACAAGTTTCTTATAATCCACAACAGTTTAAAAATACTAAAAATGATATTCATGTATTACTTAAATCATCCACATATATCTATTGCTTTACTTCCTTTTGTCATCCGTTGACATACCATCGCAATACTTTATACCAAATAATTAAAATCTCTTTTTAATTCTAAATTTACAAATTTGTCCTCATTAGATTTATAATGATATGCAAAAGATATAACTACTCTTATTATCCTTTTATATCACACATTGATTTGCATGAAATGCGAAGGTCAGTGAACATTGACTCTATATAACCGGTTAAAAACAATAAAATATAGCTCACTTTTGTATCACATGGTTCTCTCTCTCATAAGAGATTGGTTCCGTAAAAGTTAGTTCCGACACCATAGAAATCACCTTTAGGATGCTGTGTAAAAAGTTGACGAGGATGTTTGAATAGAACCACTTTTTCATACCATGTAGTTCGTTTTCAAATAGTAAAACAAGTTTTTCTAATATTTAGCTTTTTTCGGCAAACCATCGTTAATTGGAAATTTTGAATTGTTAATCTAAAATGAATGTTTGTTTGAGAGAAAGAAAAATAACTATGATGTGAATCATGAAAAAGTTGAAAAAAAAAAAAAAAAAGGGGTTAAAATTTAAAATAAATTGAAAGTTTTAGATTTAAAACGAGGTGCCAAAATTTTTCTAGTGACAGAGACATTGATAAAGTTAATAGTACATTAGTTGAAAGGGTAAACGGCGGTCTCATTTCCTCGTACATTCAATCTCAGAAGGTAAACATGGAGGGTATTGGGAAAGGACAACACTAGATTAGGTGAATGGTTAAGGGGAAAACGAAGCTTAAACCCTTTTCAACGGAGAACAAAATTAATATAAAAAGTGAATGAAAACGAACAAGAAGTGGTTTAAATAATTAATAAAAAAGATAGAATGATTAGAACACAGGTTAAATTACCCCTAATTCAAATAATAAATTGTGAAATAACGATAAAAATTCTTAACAAAATAGAATATTACACTACATTTTTTTCTCTCTTATTCATCATCAATGAAAGGTATAATTTATAGACGGACAAATCAAACTATCTTAAGAAACTAATTATACAAGAAAATTAAGAAACTAATAAGCGGAGAATTAGGAAGCTAATTAACAATTTAGTCTACGGATATACAAATCTCTTTTAATCAAAGTGAATTTTTTAAATCCGGAAATAATCACCGCAACAAAAATAAGTTTAAAATATAATATTATGAACTTCTCTCTAATGGAGCTTGTGTTCCAAATTGCTGGAGTCTAGAGTAACATAATTTTTTTTATTTTTTCCACCAAAACCAATCCCATATGCTTCCAAATATATAATCTACTGGCACTTATAGTTTATATATACTGGTACATGACTCTTTGAAGTTGGAAAACTGAAATGCCTAATTATAGATAAGCTGAATACTAGAGTTGGAATGACAATAACCAGAGACAGAGAGGATATGGTTCCTCTTCACAATTGCATAAATTGGTATCTGTCTACACAACTATACTTACTAGGCCAACATCCACAGTAAAGCAAAAGGCAGTCAAGGATTATAACGTCAATATTGGAAACTTCCGCGACCAACCATTCGAGCTTTGAAACTTCTAAGATTAGCTTTTCAAGCTTTGTGTGCGGCGGCATCACGCAACTAGTAATTGCTTGACAACATCTCTCATTGTGGGTCTTTTGCCAGGATCCTTTTCAATACATCTCAAGGCCACAAGAAGAACCTCAACAACTTGTTCCTTAATAGTCGAATCCAACAGTTCTCCTTCAAGGCCCGAGTCAACGATCTCATTGATATCTGCTCCATTGCTCCACAAAGATCTAACCCAGCTCACGATATCAGTTTCATTGGAAAATGCCGGATCCACTGCCATCTTTCTTGTTATGAGCTCAAGCAAAACAACCCCATAACTGTACACATCAGACTCTTTGCTCCTAGTTGTTGTATATGCATTTTCTGGTGTGGTCAAACGAAAAAAATAATAATAATAGTTAGATTATTGAAAAATTGAAAACATGAACATTGCTAACTGATCTTCAAAAAAGTTTGAAATGTTACCTGGTGCAATATATCCAATGGTTCCAAAAACGGAGGTGGACAACATTGAAGAGGGAGACTTGTCCAGGAGTTTTGCAATACCAAAATCAGCAATACGCGGTTCCATCTCAGAATTCAATAGTATGTTCTTCGGTTTGATGTCTCGATGCACTATAGCAGGATCACAGTCAAAATGAAGGTATGCCAGTCCATGTGCAGTTCCAACAGCTATATTGTAGCGAACAGTCCACTCCAGCGTTGGAGGTGAATTCATTTTGTGTAAAACATCATGTAGACTCCCATTTTGCATGTATCTGTACAAGATTAAACCATAGTCCTTTCTCAACCAGAAGTCTTCCAGTTTAACCAGATTCCGGTGCCTGATCTTCCCAAGAGTTTCTATTTCTCTTATCATACTAAGACTTGCCCTGTTATTTCCCACATTCCCAAGCTTCTTTACGGCGAAAACTTCATCCGGACCAAGGGAGGCTTTATAAACCGTTCCATGGGCTCCTCTCCCGATAAGATACCGATCATTCAGATTTTCTGTAGCTTCCATAACTTTGCTAAGTAAGGAAGATGGCCCTTCTGGTGCTGAGATGTTCATTTTCTGCTTTGATTTTTTAAATAAGCAAAGGATACAAAGTACCCCAGAAATAATAGTAAAAACAACAGATCCAAGGACAATCATTGCAATTTGCACTCTACTCAAGCCATTCCCCTTGGTTGATGGTTGGTTGCAAGGCTGTAAAATGCCGTTTCTGCTGCAAGTTGAGCCGTTTGATGCAAGGCAACTGACACACAAACCAGAGTTCCCCAAAAATGATGTTGCCGAAGACTGCAGCAGCTTCATAAGTGTTTCTGGTACAGTACCCGTGAAATTGTTGTAAGCTACGTTAACTTCCAATAACGAAACTAAATTCTCAAGAGGTTTCAAACTTCCTGTCAAGTGGTTATGCGATATATCCAATCGCTCAAGCCTGATATTTCCAATTTCCAAAGGAAGTATCCCAGTCAACCCATTATTGCTGAGATTCAATAGAATAAATGGATTTTCAAGTGCTCCAATAATTGAAGGAATTTCTCCTCCAAGAAGATTTCCCCCAAGCTCTAGCATTGAAAGCTTCTCAAACTCGAACAAGAATGGTGGAATTCCACCAGTCAAACGGTTTTCACTCAAAGTCAATGTGGATAACTCTGTCCAACTCCTAAATTGTGATGGTATGGTACCATTCAATGAATTGAGTCCAACATCAAATACGCCTAATTTGGTGCAACTTGAAAGCTGAAGCGGCAGAGAACCCACCAAATTGTTGCCAGAAAGAATCAAGGTCTCAAGATGTACAAGATTCCCGAACTCCACTGGTATGGATCCTGTTAACCTGTTCCTCGATAAATTGATGAAATTGATGTTAGTGCAGTTTCCCAAGCTTGATGGGATTGCCCCGGAAATTCTGTTCAAGCTGATATCCATGAACAAAAGGTTTGGAATCTTCGAAAACTCTGGAAGAGGCCCTGTGAGGAGATTCTGTTTGAGTATCAGCCTCCTAAGAGTTACACAGGTTCCAACTTGCATAGGTATGCTGCCTTCTAAACGATTGAGACCCATATTCAGCAGTTTCAATTGCTTTCCGGAGCAAAGATTTGGAGGGATTTTACCGCTGAACTTATTATTAGTGAAATCCAGCTGCTCTAAGCTGCTGTTAATTCCCAAGTTCTGAGGTATCCTTCCAAAGAATTGGTTGTTAAACAAAGAAATGTTTTTGAGCTGCTTTAGCTCCGTCATCTCCGGAGGTAGCTCCCCAGAAAGACTGTTGTTGTACACAAGGATCTGCTCAAGACTTGGAATCTTCCATATATCAAGTGGTATTTCACCAGTTAAAAGATTGTTAAACAGACCAAGGTCCTGCAACTTAGTCAGCAACCCCAACTCACTGGGAATGTCCCCCTCGAGTAGGTTTGTATACAACTGTAATCCTCTTAAGGATCTACAATTCCCAAGCTCAGATGGTATTTTCCCCGATAAATGGTTCTCTGGAAGGTGAAGAAATTCTAGCTTATCTAGTTGGCCAAAGGTAGACGGAATACTGCCCACTAAGTTACTTCCAACCGCAGCAAACTGAGACAAACTACTACAATTGCCCAAACTCGGAGGAAGGCCTCCGCTGAAACAATTGAAAGACAAGTCCAAAAAGAACAAGCTCTTCAAATCGCCAAGTCCTGAAGGAATTCTACCGACAAGATGATTGTTTCCGACATGTAAAAATGCAAGGTTCTTGAGGATCCTCAAGCTATCTGGCAAAACCCCAGTTAACTGGTTTTCATTCAAGACAAGATCCGACAATTCACTACAATTTCCGATAGACGAAGGGATCATCCCGGAAAGCCGGTTGCCTTGTAGATACAAAAACGAAAGATTGCTCATATTGCCAACATTTGAAGGGATGGAGCCATTCAAGTTGTTATCGTTCAGATACAATTCTTCTAAGTTTGGAATTTGAAACAAAGATTCGGGCATTTCACCGGATAGAAGATTAGAGTACAACCCGATAAGCCTCAAGTTTTGCAAGTTGTTCAGGGCTTTGGGAATTTCTCCGGTAAGCGAATTGGAATACAAATTGAGGCTCTCGAGAAGAGTACAATTACCCAAATGTGGTGGAATTGAGTCATGGAAGCTGTTTGAGCTCAAATCAAGAGACTGCAAAAGCTTCAAGCGGCCAATTTCAGGTCCAATTTGACCAGAAATTCCATAACCAGAGAGGTTGAAGGAAATGACATGGTGGGTGTGGTCGCATTCGATTCCTACCCAAGAACATGGAGTGGAATGAGAAGCATTCCAGCTAGAGGCTACGGAAGGAGGCACAGAATCCCAGTGCCTCTGGAGTGACAGTAGAGTCACTCCATCGGAGCTCAGACAAGACACTTTGAGAATTGAAACAGACAGGCACAATAGCAACAAACTCAACAAACCAAGCTTCCAACAAACCATACTTCGTAACTCCCCAAGGAAAGTTCGTGTATATATATATATATATAGATAGAGAGAGAGAGAGAGAGAGAGAGAGAGAGAGAGTTGCAAGAACCTTAGTTTGAAGTAACTGTGGCAGTTGCCGACTCAAAGCGTGAAACAGAGATTCAGAGAGGCTTTGAAGCTGAGCTTACATATCAGTAGACAAAGAGAGAGACAGAGACGGAGAGAGAAAGAGAAGTAAAGAAAAAGGAATTTATTGTAGTTGTGATGTATTGTTGTCGTGGTCGTAGAATGTGAAATATTAATATTATATTATATCCATTAATGGTGAGCAGAGTGATTAGTGGTTATGTAATGTAGGGAATACTTACCACGCGGGCTATTTGCTTTTTGACGTTCTTTGAAGTTTGGTCTGTCTAAAATTTGACCAATCCATAAAACTTATCGTTTAAATTAAGAACAATATTAAATACTAGATATAGGGAATCTTTCTGGGGAAGGAAACATTAATTTATCGAGCACATAGATATATTGTGTGACTTCACGTGAGAAAAGTCCAGTTACGTGTCAATTAAAATGACCACCTGAAAGTTGATTACCTTGTGCAGTTTAAAGGTTCCAACATTCATAAATTGCAGCCTGTAAAAAATATATATATATATATATATATATTAAAAAGAGAAGTTGGTGAACGTCTATTTTTTTTTTAAATTTTTTTAATTAATAATAATAATTGTAAATTTAATCCTTAAATTAATTTTGTAATAGTCTAATCTATAATTTTTATAGTAAACAGTTAAAATGAAGAGTACAATTCCTAAGGAATTTTCAGAATAAGATATCTGATTTTGTGGAACAATTGTTTTAGTCGTGATTAAACTTTCAGAGAATGAAAAAATTAAAACTTTCTGAGTACCTTAGGGTTGGTAGTGACTGGTCGTGAGTGCGTGAAACGCTGTCAAAAGCAAAAGGTGTAGTCGGCCAGCGAGTGTTCACACTTGCAGCCCAGCAAGGGCAATTGTCCACACTTGTTGTTCATCTGTCCCTCATCCCCACCGCCTCACCGTAGTGCGCTCATTATCCTCACTAATATTCATGTAATTCCAGCTCTAGTGTCCTAGTAGGATACTTTCTTTCGAAATTCATAATAATAATAATAATAATTTTCTGTTCAACACTGTTCCCTGTTTAGTTCATGGGTTCAATTTGGAAATGATAATTTAAAGAAAAAAACTCGATAGATAAACTGTTCTTACAGAATTTTGTTTTTTTTTTTTTTTTTTTAGAAAAATAACTCGTGGATAATTAAAAAGTTTATTGACATATCCAGTCAATCCATTATTAATCATTAAAATCATCAATAATTTTTTATCTGTCAAGTGATCTATAACGATCATTTAAAAAAAATAAAAATATTTTTTAATTAATAAGGCTTAAGAGATTTTATTTTAAAAAAATGCTTAAAAATCATTTATTCACATTATCCCATTCTGAAATCCAAATTATTATATATACTAAAGGAGTGTAACTTTTTTATTGTTTAGTAAATAGTATTTTTTTTTTTTTTGCTGCTTTGCTGCGTTTTTTTTTTTTATAGCTTTGTTGCGGGTTTTTTCTTCTTTTTTTATTACTTTGCTTTACTGTTTAGTGAATAATATTTTTTTAAAAAAAACTTTTGTTGTTTTGCTAGAGTTGTTTTTTTTTTTTTTTAATTTTACTTTTACTGCTTTGCTACAGTAAAAGAATGCAACTGTTTAATAAACAATGATTATTATTTTTATTATTTTTTAATTTTTGTTGCTTTTTCTGTACATTTTTTTTTACAGTAATGCATAGTTGTTATTTTTTCTACGTTAAAATACCAATTTTGCCCATATCCTATGTACTGACTTTGACTTATCTACAGTGGAAGGATGGTTTTGTTCTCACTTATTTTACTGTTTTGTCTACAATGCAGAGACTTTTTTGCCCCTCTGATTTAGTTAGTTTTTCTTCATCTATAGTGAGTTGACATTTTTACCCCTATTATACAGAAATTATCAGCTGCCCACACAATATAATTACCGTTTTACGCCTCTTTTTTAGTTCCTTTTCTTTTTCCTACTGTGTTATCAGTTTTACCCCTATTTAGAGTTTTTTTTTTCTTAATATTATTTTTACCTTTTTTTTTTACGTTAAATTTTAGACATTAGATTCTGATCTATTATTGTATTGTGTTTTTGCTCACTTTGTCTTTTTTTTTAAACGATTTTTTACTTGAAATTTTTATCTTTATTTCGATTTTTTTTTGTCTTTTTTGTTTCTTTTGTTCTATTTTTTAAAGACCCATTTTTTTTAAGGATTCTGCATGCAATTTTTTTTCTTTTTTGTTTGTTTTGTTTTGTATTTTAAAAATCATTTTTTTAAGTTTTTGCATATATATAATCTGATAAAAAAAATTTTAATTTTTTTAAAAACAGTAAAAAAAAAGAGAAAATGGGATATATATTTAATTTTGTTATAATGTTTTTGTTAGGGTTAGTTTTTTCCGATTCTTTTGAGTTTAAAGATTTTTTTTCTTTTTTTTTTGTTTTCTGCTTTATTTTTATTTTTATTTTTTTCTTTAAATAAGTATAACTATACAAAAATTTTTTCTTTTTTGCTTTTGTTTTCATTTTTATTATTATTAGTACTATTATCATTTTGATTTTGTATCTTCACTGTTAGGAGAGATTTTGAGAAGAATTATACTTATTATAATTATAATATTTATCTTAATCAATTGTTTTTATCATATAATACTCAATTTTTTTATTTATTTTTTTCTTCCTTCCCCGGTGCAATGCACGGGTATTAAACTCGTTAGTTTCTAAAAGAGAAAAATGAGATGTGATTCGAATTTTAAAAAGCTGTCCAAAGAACATTTGATTTCATGATCTGACCCTCTAAATTCGTTCCAATTTTAACATATTTACTACAGTGCATGGGTTTTTATTTTTATTTTTATCTTTAATTATTTTTTAAACTACCCTTTAATTGGTTTTTAAAATTATTCTACTTTTTATATTTCTTTTAATTTTTTTTATGAGTAAATTACACTGACACCCTATGTATTTTATTAAAATTACGGAGACATCCCCTTATCCAAAATAAATCAAGTCAACACGACCTAACTTTTTACAAAATTTTAAAGACACACTCTCTATTGGTCGACCATAACGAAAATGTGTCTTTTGATCATTAAATATTTTCTTAAATACCAAAAATACCCCTTCTTTCATAAAAATAAATAAATAAATAAGTTGTTCCCAACTACATGTAACTTTAAATTACATTTTTACTCTTACGATTAACCTAAAAGAAAATAGTTTCTTTTAAGTAACTTAAAAAATAACGTTAAGTCATCGTAACACACAAAACTATTTTTTTGCACCATAATATTAATAATAAAATAATTATCTTGGTTAATGTTTTTCTAAAATTCTAATTTTAATTTTTTAAAATAAAACAAAAAATACCACATAATCTTAAAACAATAAAGCTCTAATTTAATTATTATTTTATTTCCCAAAAAGTAAACAGATAGACTGACACGAATTTAGACTACAATATATCTATATTTTTACATTGTGAAATCTTCTTCTTCATCTTATTATATAGGCCTATATTATTATTATTATAAAAAAAAAAAAATAAAAAAAAATAAAAAAAAAAGATCCTTAACATCTCCAGGCGAAGACGTCTGGGCTTGCGTTTTGCGTGGGAAAAGATGTGGGTGGGGGAGAGTGGGGGGTGTGACAGTAATGGAAGATTCGTCGCCATGGGACACCGTGGGTGGGTTCGCAAGGTTGTGGGGCGGTCTAGGCCGGGCCTCGCGTGGGCAAAGGCAGACTGCGTCGACTCTGGCGTGGGTAGAGCAAGGCGGCAGTTGTGCAGTGGCGGAGACAGCGATTCCGCAACAATCCTTGGGTTGGTGCTTGCTATTTCGATAATGGCTTGGGCTCGTACACACGACGGCGCTCACGTTGGGGCGGCAGCTCAGAGAGCTGTGTGGTTGCTTTTCCGGGAAGGAGGCAACAACTGATAGTCCACTCTCAACTCCAAAAAAAATAAATAAATAAAATTACGGATATGGGGACTACCAAGGGGTTAAGATTGTCTCTCGCCAAGTTAATGGCTTAGATGGAAGTGTAGTTGGATCAACGTCTAATATTGATAGGGGTTTTTTTGACATTTCAAAACTAAAATTAACGGAGTTATAAGCAGGGGTGTTGACATGTTTTGTTTCGGTCAAAGGAGTATTTCTGTAATTTTGACAAAACGCAGGGAGTATAAGTGTAATTTACTGTTTTTTTTTTTTTTTCTTTCTACTGTTAAAACTATTATTTTTGAACCAAACATAGATTCAAATGTTATTCACAGTTTAGATTTTCAATATTTTCAAATACCCAAACACTAGTTCAAATTGTAATTTCAATATCTATAACTAGATTTTATACTAAGCTAAAACTTTTCACTAAGTGTATGGTACTACATTTTATGACGATCTTAAGAGATCAGATCAATTCTAATATTTTGTAATAATTAATAAATAAATAATAAAAATGTCAATGAAGATGATAATGTCGTATTAAAATTCTTATACAAGTTTCAAATATATTTAGAAGATTACAATATTTGGAAGATTGTAATGAAGATTATGCTCTCCTTAAAAACTAAACTTTTCAAACAGATTATCCAAATACATTTAGAAACAGCTTCTGAACTAAACCTTCTGGTGAATTTGCATTTTGATTAATATAATAGAAAATTCTGTTATTATTCCGACTGAAACTTGAAGGAAATTTTTGAACCCTTTTCAATGATTTGAAGGATAATTGCATTCACGTAAAATAAGAATATTTACAAGAAAGTGAGTAGCATGTATAACGTACGTGCAAACACTCACAGATTTTGCATAATATACAGACTTTTATATAATTATGTAATTATATAATTCACCTAAAACAATAATGATCATTCAGTTCTAAATTACTTGTTGCTTCCGACAAGAAAACACTATTGAATGAAGCCCCACGTTTCCCATGCATCCGTCAGCTTCAACGTCTGTGTGCGTATATAAATCAACTCCGAATTGTTTATTCTACGCGTTAAACATGCAGTACGCACACGAAGTTTGTCTCCTTTCTCCCTTTGCTTTTCTCATTTTATTCACCCTTGGCAGTTATCCATTTACCCCCAAGTAAACCGTTTGCATAATCATATTCCCTTGGCAGTTAGATGGGGAACTCTTTTCCTCTCCTTGTCAATTGAATTTAAAAAAAAAAAAAAAAAAGAAAAAGAAAAGGAAAAAAGGGCACTAGTGAAACCAACCCTAAATTAAATTGCCGAAAAGTAGGTATCTTACGCAAGAGAACAACTACTTTTAGGAGATTCTGAGATCCCAGTCACGTTCAAAAGAATAGGATAGTCATAGCGTGCACCTTTTTTTAATAGAAACAAATTGAAGTAAAGAGGTAAATCACTAGGTAGTTAGTCTTTACTTGTATTGGCCTAAAGCATTTAGAAGAAAGATTTTCAAGGAGAATAATCAAACGCAGGGTTCCTTCACGTTTACTTTTCAAGTACTTTTTTTTTTTTTTTTTTTTATTCATTGGGAAACAAACCGTAGTTTTCTGGTTGTCCGGCAGAGGGACTTCCGCACTGGAACAGCAATCTGTCAAGACGAACATAATACAGGAATGAAAATCACTAATTTTTTTTGCTACTCGTACCTAGACTACAAACATGATTTCAAATTTGGTCAAGAAACAAAAAATAGATAAATAGGCGGACTAGATTCTGTATTTACTTTTCTTTTTTTTTATTTTTTTATTTATTCCCGCCCTAAATTTCGATCCAAGCCATAAAATTGACACTGATCATTAGATGTTATCGCATGTCTTTATACATCCAACTGAGTGACATCTAGATATTCTACAATAATAATCACATGGGGTAGAAAATGTTCATTGACTGCTTAAAATCCTTAAAAATTGAAAACGTTTTGCACCTCATGTCAACGTTTTGAACTACAACGTGATGGCACATGATTAGCTTCCCTAAAGTTTTCAAAATCTTTGAATAATGATAGAACAATTTTGTTGGTAAGAACAAAAAGAAATATATCTACACGAGACAAATATGATTACGTGATTGTAAGGCGTTGATAGTATTTTAGTTGATATTAATCATCTATTTTTGTTCATCATCCAAAAGACCCTCTTGTTCAGTAGTAAGCAAAACAAAAACAAATTAGTGAAATAAGAACCAAACAACAAAACTACAGTGTAACTGATACCAAAAATGGGGAACAAGCCGAATATAAAAAATGCCAAAAGATAGAATTTTTAGGAGAGACATCTTTCTTCCAACCTAGGCAAATCTTGCTGAAAAAGAACTAAACACTCACTGCAGAACCTATAAAATGAGTTGATCCCATGTGAAGTGATGCATATAAAGACCGAAGAGGACTGGAAGATGCACAAGGCTTAAATGGAAAATGATAGTTAAGGAAGTTGCTTTCCTAAGATTTGAGCACCAAATTGGATGCCTCTCTTTTACTCTGCCTAGAAATTTACTTCTCGATTGAAGGAGCAAATACAACAAAAAAAAGAATGGTGGTTTCTTCTTTGGTAATGTCTTGGAATTGGGATGTACCATGCGGGGTAATAAATTGTAGAATGTTAAAGTTCTTTAGTAGTGCCTTGGAATTGGGATTTACCTTGAGGGGTAATAAATTGTCGAATATTAAAGGAAAGGACGACAATGGCAATAAGATAAGACTCTAACATGGTTCAAAAATGTGCCTACTTCCAAGAAAAGGGCCAAAGATAAATTCACTCGTATGGATCACATTAGAAAGCTCCCCAGTGGAAATAATTACAGCCACCAAAATAGGGAGATAGTCCTTGAATCAATCTAGAAATTTAAAATCCCCCTTCTACAACCGCAAGGAGTCAACTCGTACTATTTAAGGGTCCTAGGTTTTCACACTCCCCACTTAACTTCTTGTGAAGATTATTCAAGCACAATTGGGAAAAGCTTTTATGAAGCAAGTCGTTGGCGACAGTAAAATACCTGAAAGAAAAGAGCAGCTGCAACACTTGACCTCCTCGTGTGGATAGAAGCATTCGCTTTTTGTATTGAAATCCTGTATATAAATCACACAGGATATGATTCCCAACATTTTTCAGTAACTCTGTTCCAATATCTTGGACATGAAGACATCGTTACCAGTTCCGCGCTTAAACAATGATGTGACAGTTAATCAAATTGTGTTCTGTCATGGTAATGGCAAATAATAACGGGGAATCAGAAGACAAAATGTAGACATCATTACTAGTTCCACGCTTAAACAATGATGTGATAGTTAATCAAATTGCGTTCTGTAATGGTGATGGCAAATAGTAACGGGAATTAATGGACAAAATGATCAATGGTGTGTTATGATCATCTTCTCATGAGTAGGTGATGTAAGAAATGGAAATCCTGTATGTAAATCACACCTAATATAAGGCCCAACATTCTTTGAATAACCCTGTTCCCCGCTTAACCAATGATGTGATAGTTGCTCAAATTACAGTTGCTTGTCGTGATGGAAAATAATAACGGAGAAGCAGCAGAAAACATGATCAGTGGTATGTTATAAGCTATGCCATGAATGAAACACCTTCTCATGACTAGTTGATGGAAGGAATTTAATCAGACCTAACATATTATGATATGTAACACATCACGATGTATATTTAGATAGTTAAGCCTAATGTCAATGTACATTAAGTTAATATGAAAAAGAAAGAACGCACACTCCCCAAATTTGCAGACTCATGCACCATTTTCCCTATAAATAACAATACTTGAGCCACTAATGTCCACGCATTAACAAAAGTACTGACAAATGCATGTCTTCAGTAAGTTAGTATAACATGACCAATGTTATGTCGATGATGCCACTAAGTGCATTCATTTAATGCTGATGACTTGATATGAAATGGATGCATGCAACTGCCGCGAGATGCATCCTATCATGTAGTGGTTGTATTTGTCGGAGCATAAGGAACAGAGTACATCCCCTTCACGCTACTGGTATGTCAAAGCTGGTGGAGTTCCATTGGCACCAGGGATGGCAACTGGGTGACCGGCATCCTTCCTTTTCCCAAAGGGGTTTTTTGAAAATGTATTCAGAAGTCAAGGAGAAACGCAAAAAATATTGATAACAAATCATAGCACGATCCAAGTTGAAAATCTAATTGCTTAAATTCAATCAAACAGCAAACAACAAACCGACATCTACTGTAAAAGGGTCTCAATCAAAACTTACAAACCAAACCTGACCAAGAATATAAAGAAAAATTTGCCATCAAATTGTTATTAGCTGTGTCTTTTCCTGGTAGCAAACTAATGAACCACATCAATTCAGATCTCTGATTAGATCAATTCAGCTTGGTTTATTTGATAACTGGAATAGTTTGATGTCTTATTTTTCTGCCTACGTTGAGAACCCAAAGGTCAAACTCAACAAATATCCCAAATTCAGAGCAAACACATAACAAGGACATGGGTACATCCCTATAGTGGCTTAGCTAAACATCTTGAATTCATCATAGTAGATGATAGGATGTCTAGAAAGATGCATAAGACCCAGAAAGCCAGAAACTTGTGATGGCATGGCAAAAAAAAAAAAAAAAAAGATTTCAATCTAGACAATTGATCAGCAAAATTCCAACAAGAGACTAAAATGAAAATAGTTGATTCACAAAAAAAAAAAAAAAAGAAAGAAAGAAAGAGAGAGAGAGAGAGAAATCCAAGGCGACCAAGTCTAGAAAACATTAACTTGGCTTCGAGTTATCCTATAACCTTGGAATGACGTCACCTAGAACTTTTTTTTTTGGGGGTTCTTTTCTTTAACTAAGAAAACTCTTTTTATTGATTATTGAAGCAATTACAAAGGAAGGGATAAGGTATCCTCAAAGAGACACAAATAGGAGGGGGGGGGGGGGGGGGGGGGGGGGGTGGAACAGGAAGCAAAAATTATAAGTGAAAATCAATACAAATAAAGCAAAACAGCAGGGGAGCAAAAACAAAACCCCAAAAACCAGTACTGCCTGTAATGCCAAATCACATCTTTCCAATTAAAGACTATCAAGGAAAATGGAAGATTCCTGAAAGCCTTATCCGTTGACCTATAACATTATGATAAATATGAATGTTGTCCAGTCCAGGATTAACAGTGGTGGTGCAAGGAAAATTAACAGATACTGATTACTTTGGCACTCCTAGACATCATGGGGCCTTAATTTGTTTCAATAAGTTGATCCCTAATGATACTTAAGTTCACATGGTCAGTGAAAAAACAGAATAATAGTGATTAAAAAAACAAAGCAGCGCTTCAAGCAAAACAACTAGATGAGTAGAACATGAAATCAAATTGGCTAAAGGATATTGTATTCTCATGCCTACAGAGCCTGAACTGGGAATCACAGCACCCTGCAAAGTATGGTGCACATTGGTCGCACTGTTCACATCCTGCCAGGAAGATACAGGTTATGTTTAGCAAAAGCATCCGTACGGATAGAAGAATATGGAAGTTCAACATCAAAGCACAAAAAGCAGTCGACTGAATTTACTTCAAACTCAATGAAACAAACAGTATGCCGCTCCTGTCTCAAGATCTTCATTTGCTTAAAACCTGGCTGTCTGCATAACCAAATATTAAAAAATAAAATACAAAAACACCAAACGTTATGAAACAACTCTTTAATGTCAAACACAGACGAAATAGCAGGTATAAAAAAGGTGCTCATACACGCTGAACAAGCCTCTTAGTTCTTCCTCATTAATGTTCTCTCCCAAATTGCCAATAAATAGGGTATTGCATGGTGGATTATCTTTTGTGTTCTGCAATGAAACGAGAGAACAATCAAAAGATGAGAAAATCCCATCCTCAAAGAACATCTATAAAAGATGATAGAAAGAAACAAAGAAAATATAATCACAAGAATTAAGAAATATCAATATCAAATGTAACAAAAGAGAGGATATGAAATCTTAAAACCATTTGCTAATCGTTTGGTAGACACTATGAGTAAATAGAAAGAAACAAAAAGATGACCCCTATATTCACTTCACTCGAATTTCCAACTGCACTTTGAAGCTAGATTAGGGCTATTCAAGTTTCCCTTTATACTTAAAACTGTAGAGGAGTTGTCCATCATGTACTTATTCAAGGAGCAGAATAGGGGAGGAGTTTTCAAACTTTCGATCTAGTTGGAAAAGCCACCATATATTATAAGCAATTAATTTAAGACCATGACACCATTCACATTTTAACGGGAGGGGACCATGATGTGGCAGTTTCAAGTGGCAACGTTAACTCGGATTTTCTACAAAATAAATAAATAAACAGATAAGCTGTGTTACTAATGCAAGAAAACTTGTGGAAGACTCGAATTTGCTACACAAAAGCGTCACATGCTGCTGTAGTCATTAGCAAGCTTGAAATTGTGGACTGGTGGGTTTCTTATAAAAGAGATTTTTATTTTAACAGTCCTCACTGTGCAAAACTGCAAACAATTAACTTTAGAGAGGTAGAGAATAAAAATCTACTCCAGATATGTGTTGTTGTATAATATCAGAAACCTTCAGGACACTAGACACAAATTGGATACCTTTTCCTGATCTATTTTTCAGCCTAAGAGGAAACTGACAATTATTTTGTCAATTGTCAAAATGATAGAAAGGCGGTAAAAGGGTAAAAGTGCAGAACAAGATGGTGACGACCAGATCAATTCTAAAAATATATGAAAACTTAAACTCGGATCATATCCTCCTTAATGATGGATCCACATCCTTTGTCCAATTTTTGGTGTCCCAAATGGTATCTAACTAGTAATATTACGCCACATCATGTCAAAAGGTTTAAAATGCTTTATAACTGATTTTTTACCTTAAAAACTAACTTCTTTCAATAACGAGTCAAAATATAATTGGTTAGACACCAAAATTAGACAGAGGATGTTCATTCCTTAATGACACTCCAGCTATTTTGAAAAAATTATCAATGAGAAAGCATATAGTAAATTAAGTTAGAATCTAGAGCGATCCTATTTTCTTTTCTTTTTTTTTTTTTTTAGCAACATGATCTAAGAGCAATCCTTCTATATTTCCTTGCAACATTCCTCTGGCTCCTTGCTATGGCCTCCTCTACTATAATCTAGAACAAGTGTGCACTCCTCAAGTTGATGAAAATTTGAAACTAGCAGCTTCATTACTCTGTATACTCTCATCCCTTATCCTTTATAATAGCACATCATCTTAGACATGCAAGTTACAGTTGCATTCTTCTTAAGCAGCAGCAGCAGCAACAACAACCAAATATAGTAGTAATAAGATAACAATAAGACACGTCAAGACAAAGGAACTTTTTATTAAAAATTCGTGAATTTACATTACTTCTACAGAGCTCAATGAAATAGCAGTGCTGCATTTTTTCACTTTTTTTTTGCCATATCTTTGAATTATATGCAGTTTCATATCTTTCAACATGTTAACATCTGACATTTTCTTTGACAACAGGATCAATTATATAATCCCAACATTTTTCCCTTCCCAAGCCATTTATTTGAGTAGACCAAAAAAAATTATTTCTATTTAAGCTTTTTTCTTATGAGAACCTATTTAATTAAACAAATAGCAAAAGAATAGGACGACTGTAGATGTAGTTTATTTTTGGAAAAGATTGAGGCATCTCAAGATAACCATATTTTAGACACTATGCCCATGTTTATAGACCTCCTAACTCAAGTAAAACAAACCCAACAGCCCGTCTTAAATATTTCCTAGTACCTTGCCCAACATGCTTGTCTTTATTATTTCTAAATTATGCTGGAAATCTGAAGTTTGAATTCTTCATATGTCTACTTCAAACAGAAATCCACTTATGAAGGTTAAGGATAGCTGTTATTCAGCTACTGCATTAATACCATACTCTAAATAAAATTCCAGTCAATATGTAGATCCCAAACAGAATGACCAAAAAGCAAAGAGCAAATAATGTAGGATCAAGAAAAAAAGAGAGAATAGAGAAAGAAGAGTCAAATCAAGATAGAGAAATCATAGAGAGAACAAGTACATAGAAAAAATAATAATTCTTAAATTATAAATTTCCTATTCTGCATCAGTAAATATTTTTTCTCAGTGATACGTGGCTATAGTGCTCTGATATGTAATTGAGCTACATTTTCAGCAGATGAGCCGTACATAGCAAAATACATGAAAAGCAGATGGACACGCCCCGAGACCAAAAAAAACATATATATATATATATTAGTTACAAAAGAAGTTATGAACGCACAGAGTGTTACCTGGACAGGTAAATAACTGCTAGGTGCTGGTACAGGAGCAGGACCTGGCATTGGTACTGGAGGAACAGCATAGCCTCCATATGGATCATAAGGAGGAGGAGGTGGAGCCATAAACCTGCACCACACAAGCATTGATGATGACATTTTCTTAACTGAAAATCTTCTCCAGATCATATGCCAATTTGTCCACAACAAGGAAAGAACAGGAAAAAAAATTGAAAGATATAAACAAGAAAAGTTCACCCGTGGTGTCCCCAAACAGGTGGTGGGGGAGGATGAAAAGGAGACGGACTTGAGTAGCCAGCATGTGAATAGTCACCACCAGTTCGCATGCGCTTACTCGGATCATAAGCATTTGAATCAGCCACTATTCCTATGGATTAGCTGAGATTAGTTCTTTGTGTGGACCAAAAGCTAATAGAAGATGAAACTCCCACTATCTATTCCCATAGCAATTAGAAACTACTGGAATTAAGATTCATGTATAACATAAAAGTATTTCGAGGATCTGTAATACTTAGTTTTTTTTTTTTTTTTTTTTTCCCCCTCTCATGTTAAATCTGCAGACCTTCGTGCTATGTCCAAAATTTCCACATCCCATTAATAAATAAATAAATAAATAAGCGAGCAAAACGATTGCCGAACTTAAGCACCGGGGAAAACGTAAAAAATCAACTTCAATCACCTACAAGTGCACAAGATCCACTCGAGAGAGACAGAATGAAAGGTATCTTACTCCATTTTCAGTCCTAACAACACGGATTTTCTAGTACTATCCAAGTACAAATTAGAATATGCGGAGATTAATTCCTTTGAAAATGAACTGTGATGCCCAAACCTTGATCTGGAAAAGTTCTTATTAAGGCCTAAATTCTGGTAGATTTTCATCTATCTCTAATTCAAAAAAGCACACAGGCAAGTCACCGAGTAATTGAAATGGAATTCGGCTCACCTCTTTTAACAAAGAGATTTTTCTTGGCCATCTCAGTGTGCAGAACCGACTTAGAGTCGGCATCAAAAACCATGTTCTGAGAAGAAAGATCCCAAAGAAAAAGAAAGAAAGAAACATTGAAATGGTTTTGATCAAAATCAAAAATCAAATTGCATGGAAAATCAAGAGAAATGGTGAACCTGAAGGGTTTCTTTGGCAGCAAGAGCCTGCTGAGCAGTTGCGAAAAGAGCGAAACCCATAGGCTTTTCACCCTTAAGGTTTACTTGGGAAGCCTCGTATCCCGGTAGCCATCTGAGGAGATTCTGAAGTTCCCTCTCCTTCACGTCCTCTGGAAGCCCCGTAATGAAGATCGTCCGGACCTATCAGGAAGACCAAAAAAAAAAAAAAAAAAGGAGGGAAAATTGGGAATCCGTCTGCGATCCCTAATTTGAGCAAAAGAGAAGAGAAAGAAAACCTCGTCGGTGGCGGGGCGGTTGGCGTTGTCGACGAGGATGGGAGGGGGCGGAGCGGCGGCGGCAGCCGGCGGAGGAGGAGGTGGGGCTGCCGGAGGCCATTGCTGATGGTAAGGGTGGATTCCGGCACCGGCCATGTCTCGTCGATTGTGCGGAAGGAGAAGAGATGAAAATTGAAAAAGAAAATAATGAAAATTGAAAAATGAAAAATGGATTTTACGGGAGGTTGGGCTGTCAGGGGGTTAATTGTGTTTGAGAAAAATAGGGAAATAGTCATTTATTTGAACGTCTGATAATTTTGTCATCTGTAAGATTAAAGCTCCGTTTGATTCATCAGTTTGAGTTAGAAATCTTAAGTTTAATTTTTATTGATTTTTCAGAAAAGATAAAATTTTTTTTTCAAAAAGACAAAAAACTTTTTTTAAAAAAGATAAAAATTGAGATGAAAAATTTGAATTGAAATGATGAACCAAACGTCCTCTAAAAATTTAAACTGATATTTTTATCATTTTATATTTTTTAATTTCTTTTCCTCTAATTTACATTTTGAATTCCCCGTTTTATCCATGTGTATATATCTGTGTTTAAACACTTCACTTTTTCATTTCCATTTTTCTCTCTCTCTCTCTTCAGTTCTCTCTCTCTCATGTGAAGATCCATTGATGATATTGTCTTTGGCAGCGACCATGAGCATGATGATTTCCCTTGCCATTTGCTCGACTTTGAGAAGCTCTTCAACGGCACTTTGGAAAGCAGATCTCAAAGAAGAAACGGTACTACCTCGCCACTACAGATATGAGGAAGTTGATCTTCATGTAGTTTGTTATCTTGCTAGTGAGGAGATCGTGGAGTTGCTCACTGGAGTCACAGCCTTTCTCCTCACACGATGGGAGGTTTGGATGGTTTGATCTTCTTCTCCAGGCGGTGGATCTAGAGATTCAATGTTTCATACGATGAGCTACCGGATCTTGACTATCATTCGCTAGAAGAGTGACGAACGACGAATTGTTGTCCTCGATCTTTTAGTCTTGGTTCCCTTGAAGCCCATTAATTTACCAAGTATCGATATGTTAGGCACTTGGTTCAACAAAACGAACAATGAACGATACTCAACCATTTATTAATCGTCACGAATGATCGGTTCGTCATCTAGCATTCATATTCAATGTAAAACGAACGGTGAGAGATCAGTCTCTATAACTACTAGGCTTGTGATCAATCATGGTATTGTGGCCCATGTCCTAGTACATGTTCCAAACTATTTGGGTAGTGGGAAACAGCCCACTACCATTATGCTGGTCTAGACTCACGATCTTCCCTTTATAAATAAAACAAGATCCTCTTCATTTTAGGGGATCCTTTCTTTGGAAACCCTTTGCTTACTGTTATCCTACTAGATTAGACTCAGAGATTATAGCTTTTTGTACTCAAAATTCATATATAGTGAAACCATAAACTCAGAGGACGTAACACAATTCTGACAAACCTCTCTAAATTTTAGTGTTGCTATCCTTTACTAATTTCATTTTCTATTTATCATTTACATTTTTTTTTATTATGATTGTTTTATTATTTTTATATGCGATGTCCAAGGACCTTGATAATGTCTGTATGTTAATTTTCTTAAATTCTAATATTGGTTGAAATTTGACCGTAGATTGCTAGTATCTACAGTTTGGCGCCCACCATGGAGCCATTGGCCATCATACACCAGAAACTCACAGAGCAACCATGTTTGACAACCGCAAAGAACAGGCAGAACCACTACAGAACAATCATGATGTTCAGCTTGAAGCTTCAACATCCAAAGGAAATGCCCAAATCACCAACCTAATGCATTTGGTTGAAAAGCTTACCTAGAAGCACAAAACCTAACCGATGCAAATGGAAAGCATCAGTGCAGAGAATCTAACCCTGAGAAGCCAGTTGGCCATAACGTCAACGTAGGCTGCCTACTCGTACTACTATAACCCATACACAGGATACTCAGTGGGAACAAGTACTAGGGGCTGGTGGTAACCCACACCCTATTATCCTCAAAGGGCATGAGCCAATGTTCACAGTCCGTGGCTCCAATGCAGCCTCTATCCACGCCAAGGAACACCCCAGCAATGAATGATCGATGAACGCAGACACAACAAGCAACTGGATCCAGTTCCTTAAGGAACACGTTCTCGACTCGATGCTTGATGCTAAAGTTATCACCACTACCAGAAGGTCATGTTCCTCTAGGTACGATGAACATCAAAGCAATGATGTGCAATATAATGTCCAAGAAAAGGAGAACATTACAAACACAAATGGAGTAGCGGTTTACCTCACAACAACACAAGGCCATAACTTTAATTCTAAGGTTCAATGACCTTGCAAACGGGGTCCGAGAGACGCCCCTGACACAGTGAATCACAAGCACGCTTACTACCAAATTTGGTAGCATATTCTTTCCAAGGTTGGGCAGCATGTCGGACCCCCACGGCCACCTACTCCAATATAAACATGTCGTGCAGTCGATGAACATCCCCACTTGTATGCTTGACGATATGATGTGCAAACTCTTTGCATAAAGTTTGAAGGGACCTGCCCTTTGCTAGTTTTGCAATCTCTTACCCGAATCTATTAATTCTTTCGATGAACTCTCGCTTGAATTTATGAGGAGCTACTCTGTCCACATTCAATCCAAAAAGACTACAAAGGACCCATAGGAAGTAGTGCAGGAACGTGCTTACATAAGGCATTTTAGCAAAGCAATATATGAGATTTCTGGATTAGACGATGGGACAGCTAAAGATGCACTCAAAAAAGCCTGAGGCACATGTCTTCCTTCAAAAATGAGATTTGTGCCAAATATTCGTCAACAATTCAAGATTCTATGCACCGAGCCAAGGATTCATTGACTTGGAATGAGAGCTAGCACGAACCTAGGAGGAGGTGACAAAAGCTCACAAGGAGCGCAAGGAAAGAACGACGAACGATCGTTGAAACGTGAACAAAAGCACCCTTTGTCATCGCTCAAGTATGCTCTCAGTATCAGCTCTTCAGAGCTCATCGCTCATTTGAAGCACTGAGACTACGTTACTTGGCTGAAAAAATTGCCAGAAAATCCTACCAGAGATATGACCAAATATTGTGAATTCCACAAGGATCACGGCCATCACATTATCAATTGCAGGGCTCTGTGAGTCAAAGTTGCGAAGCTGCTAAAAAAGGGACATCTCAGAGAGTTCCATACCGATAAAGGGAAAGAGACATACGGCCTCGGCAACGAGCCCAAAGAGTGAAGGATCGTTTAGTAATTTGAGGATACACTATCGCCTCTATCTATTCAAAAGTCCATCGGTGTCATCTGTTGAGGTTTGGTGTTCAACGGAGATTCGATGACCGTGATCAGTGGTCATCGGAGGAAGGCACAACAGCCCGTAGCTTTAATCCTTCTGGATAACTCGAGCTAGCATTCGATCACATTTCACAGTAGTGAGGTCATTAACCTTAGTTGATCGCATGATGATGCATTGGTTCTTATGCTGAGCATATCGAACTGTGAAGTAAGCAGGATCCTTGTTGACAACAGGAGTTCGGCTGATGTGCCTTTTCTCTTGACCCTGCGAGAGATAAAGATAGTTGAGTCTGAGATAGAAAAATCAACCACGGTGTTCATCAGGTTTAACGAAGAATCCATTGCCGCCGTTGGTATTATTAAACTTCCAGTTTTCACTACAAGGGAAAATAAGATGACCATTTTCTCGGTCATGGATTGCCCGTCGACATATGACATTATCCTCAGTAGGCCATGGATCCATGCCATGAAGGCCATACCATCCACCTACCACCAGAGAATTCAATTTCCCACAAGGAGGAGACTTAGAGAGATTAGAGGAAACTAGGATATCGCACGAACGTGTTACCTTAATTCCATGAAGTTAAAGGTGGACAATCGCTTGCAGCTAGACATCGAGTAGTTGGACAAGATTTAGATTGACCCCGACAGGCTCAAGCGGCGATTGAATGTTGGCTTGATGCTCGATGACACCATTCGAACCCAGTTAATTAGTTTTTGACAATTGAGATTGTTTTGCATGCTCACATAGTGATGTGTTGAGCATAAATCCTGCTGTGACCACTCATCGACTCAACATCTATCTAAACCATAAACTAGTCAAGTAGAAGAGACAGAAGCTCAGTATCGAGCATAATTAGATCGTGAATGATGAAGTGCGTAAGCTAATCAAGGCACGATTCATAAGGGAAGTTTGCTATCCAGATTGGCTAGCAAACATTGTCATAGTAAATAAGAAGAATGGGAAGTGGAGGGTATGCATCGACTTCACCAACCTCAACAAGGCACGTTCCAAGGACAGCTTTCCATTACCTCACATCGATCGTCTGGTGGATGCAACTGCAGGCCACGAACTCCTATCATGCATAGATGTCTTCTCGAGATACAACCAAATCCTAATGCATCCAGATGATCTAGAAAGGATCACCTTCATCATAGGAAGGGAATTTACTGCTACAAGGTGATGTCATTCGGATTAAAGAATGCTGGCGCGACGTATCAAAGGCTCGTTAATGCAATACTTACTGATCACCTCTGTAAAATGATAGAGGTATACATCGATGACATGCTAGTCAAGTTATTACAAGCCGAGGACCATATTAGTCACCTGACAAACTGTTTTTTAGTACTTAGATAGCATAACATGCGCCTGATTATGCCCAAATGTGTACAAAAACAAGCGGTCGATTGTAGCATAATTAGGACGGTCAATCCCACGAGGAGGTGATGAAAACAAACAAGAAGAGATTAGCGAAACAAGAGCGTCAGAGAAATAAGTAATCGAATAAAGGAGAGAAAGAAGCATTTTTGTGATTTTGAAACAAATTTAAAAACAACGTAATTTAAAATTGAGTAAATTCAATAATCAAAAGAAGATAAAAAAACAAGAATCCCTCATGTGTATTGTTTTCCAATTTTAGTTTTGATTCAACAAAAGTATTTAAATGAATTAAACTTCTCACGTTAAGACCAAAAAGATTATTATTATAAATTATCTAAAATCGACAATGTATCAAATTAATAATATTGCAGCAAAAGATCAACTTATAAAATAATTCTAGTTACAAAACATTATATGATAAAATTTACATAGAAAAAGCATGACTGAATCTATATAAAAACTTAGCAAATAATATTTTGCATTCAAAGAAAATTAGAAAATAGAGAAGAATAATTCACTCAAATATATATATATGCAGTATAAAACCAAACAAACAAAACCCCAATTGGAATACTCAATACATGAGTTCATTTCTAGCTTCACCAAGAGAAATTTAGCTTAACATGCTCAACATTCTCACAAAAAATTCTAAAGAAAAATAGGATAAGAAAAGAGAGAAAAATGACTATATTTGACTCTAAACTCAATCAAAAATTGGTTAAAAAGACGACAACCTTGCCCTCTTGAGGAACCCTCATTATATAGTCTTGAGTCCAACATGCTAAAGAGGATTTTTGGCACAAAAATCCGCTACCCAGGTGTAATAACCAGCCTTATTACAAAGTTACAATTTCCTTTTTAAAGAATCAAAGTGGTACTATGTATGTTTATATGAAATGCCTGATCTGATTTTATCATATTATTATAAGACTTAATAATAGTTTACTTAGTCAAGCATGAGACCTTTTTAAAAAATGCAGAATAAGAATTTATGATTTTATTCCGGTTAACGTTTGACTAGAATGACTCAAGGCATGATTATGACGATATTGCAGTATAATAAGCAGTATGAAAATTATACTGTGAAAAACCGTCATTACGGATAAAAAAGCGAGAATAAGGTATGAGACCACTTTAGAAAAATCAAGCAAAATATTTAGAGTAATGAGGACTAAATGGCTTTAAGTCCTAAGAAAAACCTACATGCAGCCCAGTTAAGCGCAGATAAATTCTGAACTGCAGTCCAATATAACTGTACTGTTATTAGTTGAAAACAGTATTTGTAATATCTGTATTAGTATGAAATTGGATTGCATTTAGGAGGAAAGGCCAAACAGAGCCCTAATGGGAGGACACTTCATCATGGATAAACATGTGAATTTTTGGATTTTTGGAAAATTTATAAAGAATTAAGTGGATAATTATGGAGGTTACTTGGCCTCCAAGGACCCATCATGGTCGGCCACCTTATAGGATCAATGAGCAAATATTTTTCTTTTGGGGTTAGATATGTAATTTTAGGAATAAAAATAATTCTAAAAAAGAAATTAATTTTCACCTATAAATAGACAAGGTGGGATAGGTTGGTGACCATTTAGTGAAACCCCTAACCTTCTAGTTCATTCTCAACTCATTCTCCCTCCCTAGGAATCGAAGCCAAAAAAGAGAGAGGAAAAAAAAAAAAAAAAAGAGAAGAAAGAAAAGAGAGAATAGGATGGTTGGATTTTTGAGGAAGAAAAAGGAAGGGGGAAGTTTTGATTCTCAAGACTTAAAGGTAACCTTCCTAAACCCTTTAAGCAATTTAATTAAGTTATGATTCAAAACTTTATGTGTATTTTATGTTGGGTATGTAAGAGCATAAGCTCACCTTTATTTTTCATGCAATAGCTTAGCTTAGATTGATTGATATATGTGCTTGATTAGGGTTAGTGGTCATGATTTGTGATTTGATGCATGTTTATGATACTATGTGTTATAAATTACGTGGAATGTATGAATGCTTATTATATATTTGTAGTCTGTCCCCCACATACCTAAGAAGAGGTAATGTGTGAATGATAATGATGATGATGATGTTGTATGATGAATGGAGGGTTAAAAAGTTAACCCAAAACCCTAATTTGGTAAAAGTTACCATTTGGGTTTGTAAGGATGGAAAACCCTTGCGTGATGATGGAAACCTTATGTAACGCACTGCATGTTTGTCGTAGGCTCATAGTTTCAACCGTTTTGAGCTAGGGTGTGTGAATTTTACGTAAAAATCAACCAAAGTTGAAAACTGCCAGTTTCTGATTAAACTGGGCAGCAATCTGGAAACTGGGCAGTTTCTGATTAAACTATGAAGTTGTAGAGAATCGAAAATCTTAGGAGGCAATGCGACTGATTTTGAAAAATAAGCTCCAGCCAGACCCTGTGCACAGCCAGACAGGTTCAACAAGAAAAAATGATAGGTTAAAGGTAGAACTAGATTTTGAGTAAAAAATAAAAGTGGTTAGGTTTTTCGAGATCTACAACTTTCGTGAAGAAAACTTTTTCAAACTCAAAACAGATTTTTAAATAAAACTGGATCTTAAAAACAGAGTAGGAAACATAAAATTTCTATATAAGATTTTCGAAACAGTGCATAAACAGGCAATTCCTGCATATGCACTCATAACTGGAATTTTGGAACTGTTTTCAACAATTTCTTCCAGACTTTGACAATTATATTAAAAAAATTTTGTAAAATGGTCAAAATTTTATCAAACAAAGTCTTGTAAAAAAAAAAAAAAGAAATAATAAATAATAATAATAAATTGGGCCAAGTTATATGGTAACAATAGTAAGACATATGGTCATCGGAAAGGTTACTAAATTTATTGGGCCAAAAATTATTTTGAAAACATAGTAACAAAATGATGACCATTAGTAACCGGATAGAATACCAAGCTATTGGGTTAGGCCTAAAACCCATGGTTACCAATAGTATCCTAATAGGGTATTACTTTAAAAATAATTAGGCCTTAGTAACCTAATAGAGTTTTAATCTAAATATGATTTGGGCTTATACCCAGGATTACTAATAGTAACCTAATAAGATGCTATTTATTATTTAAGTATGATCGGGCCTTGAACCCAAGGTTTCATTAAGAAATCAAACAAGATACTGTTTGATTGTAATTAGGTCATGTGCCCTAAGGTTATATTTAGTAACCGAATAAGCTATCATGGTAGTATTTGGGGGACATATAACTAGGGTTATTGGTGAATGCTAGATAAGTATATCAGCATTAAATGTAATGATTTATAATAAGATAAGATGATCCTTATCTTATATTCTTTTTGAAAACAGGGAAGTAACATGTTGTTGCAACCTGTTAGAGCAACAAATCCAGGAGTAACATAACTTGTAAGCACAACTCCGCCTACAGCATAGGCAAATTGTTTTACTGCTTGCATGTTTTCAAAGCTTATACATGTATGTGTTGCATATGATTTATGATTTATTTTTGTGGCATCATGAAGCATGCTCACTAATAATGATTCATATAGTAAGAATAAGATCAAGTTTCAAGTAAGAAACTGTTTACAAGTATGAAATGGTTTTTCAAATATATTTCAAAACAAGAACAAGATTTTAAGATAAGTTTTCAAGTATGATGACAAACAAGTTGTCTTGTGTCATGCCGACCCGCTCTAGGTCGAGTTTGGTCCATGCTTTGAGTTGGATTGGACTAACCGCCTCAACCACTCTATGGCTGCGCACCACAGTACGTACACGTATGTTATGTAAAGGCCCAAAAATATGCTAACATAAGAAAGCATGATGAAGCATAATTGGATCATGCATTATTTTATTATGAATTATTTTATGGGTTAATAGTTGTACTTGCTGAGCGAAAGCTCATAATTTATGTCTATGCTGTAGGTAAGCAACTTATCAGCAATACTTAATACAAGACGGTGAGACTTGGCACGGCTAGTTGTGAAACTTGGGATGTGGACCACTACTCATTTTGAATTATAATACTTGTATTTGTTATGCTGTATATATATTAAAATAAGTTTGATACTCAAGTACTCAATTAAGAAAATACCTATAAGTAAATGCATGGTCGTATTAGAATTCAAGCTGTAAAATATATATATATTCCTTATTTTCGCTTGTTAAAATAAGTAATTATGTAAGATAAGTATGACAACGGTCTACGTAAGGTGCGTCGTTACACTAGGCTGGTAATTCACGTGGAGATTTCCGGTAAACCAGCTGGAGGAATGGATGGCCTAGGCTGGAGCTGGCATCGGATTTGTGCGGGCTTGGCAGAGAATTTGGCTCGAGATTTGCATTGGCTTGGCTGAACATTCGGCCCAATATTCGCACGGGCTTAGACTGGTAGCTGGAGTTGCTCACAGGCTTGGCTAAAGATACAGCCTGTAAGTGCTGCTGGGATCACGGGCTGGAGTGGTACAGCCCAGAAGTCATACAGCTGGGATTGCGGGCCTGAGAAAAGTGAATCGGGGCTAGTTTCATGGGAGCTGATGTGCACATAGAGGAGGACCTGGGGCTCGCGTGTTTGGGTGGCGACATATGGCTAGGAGGAGCTGGGCGGCTCGACTTGATTTGGCTCAGGTGGCTTGGGCTAATGGGTTGCATTTTGTTGGGCTTTTTGATTGATTTTTGCTTGCAATTGTGGCCCAAATGTTTTATTTTCTTACAAAACAAATTAAATTAAATTGAAAAAAAATATTTTTGAATTAATTTTATGAAAATATCTAATTAAAACTTAATTAATTTGACAATTTTGAACAATAAAAGTGCATTTTTGTGCACTTATCACAACCCCCAACTAGCTTATTACTAGTCCTTAGCAAATCAAGTGGAAAAAAAATCAAGTTAAGCTGAAAATTCAAATCGAAACCTGTAAAATCATTCAAGCACTCAAACAAAACATCGACAAGAAATCCGAAAATGCTATCAAAACTACTTCAATTATTACTCCAGAGTTTTGTGTGTGTGCACCAAATCATATCCTTTTTACCACAGTCCATAACACAAATAGCATCGAAAGATTCATCAAGAAAAAATCTCAACTCCATTACCTCATGGATATTGGAAATATTTTAGTGCAGAGGTTTTCACTCATGGAGTTGGAAAGCAATCAATCAATGCTCAAATGAGAGAAGGCAATTTAAGAACAAGCTAATAAACAACCATTGATCAAATGATAGGCGAATCAAATATTTGGAGCATTACACCACTTACACCATAAATCAACTTTCAGGATTTCAGTCGGATCAAATAGAAAATTACACAAACGAAAAGCCATAAAATACAAACAACAATACTTTGACTGCTAATTGCATTACACCACCTTTTTTTTTTTTTTTTAACAAGAGACATCATGTTTAATAGAACAAATGTAGTAAGGAATTCTTTTTGACTGCTATGAGCATCAGATGAGATTATAACCGAATTACATGAATATTGATGATGAAATGATTGCTCTTGCTCTTTTTTTTTTTTTTTTTTAGACAATACAAAAGAAAAATGATGAATATTTATAGAACAAAGCTCTCTTTACAAAAGATCAATTCTATCTAACCAAAAATCATCCCTCAAGCAAAAGTACAAGTTAAGTAGTGGTGTTCCAAATAATGATTGTACCAACTCAAAAGATCAATGAAAATTCAAAAGTTGTTTTCTCAACTCTCAAAACTCACAAAAAAATAAAACACTTAAACTCGAGAATTTTTCTCAACTAAATGTGTTAACAATCATCTTATTACAAGTTTAGCGTGTGTATAAAAAGAATTCTAGAAATCATTTCGTAATAGTCAATATAACAAAAATTGACTTAAACCGAACATTTTGAAATCACACATAAATAACTTTTCAAAAATTTTGATCCAAATTCCAAAATGACAAAAAATAAACTCATGTATGAGTATGCTCACCACCTTCAACCAAAAATCAGACAGTATTCTCAATGTCTAAAAATATGTACAAATGTGAAAAAGACAGGGAAAGAGAACACCTAGATGATGACGGTAGGAACATAGTTGAGCTGCTTTGTCTGATTCTCCAAAACACACAAACAAATATAGAAGCACATAAAAACAAACCGAAAATAAAAGCACACAACCTACACAAAAATAAAAGAAACAAGCAAAACAAATAAACAAAAATATGATGCAAAAAGGGTTGGAAGCAAACTACTCATAAACCGGAGCCTCAAGAATGATTTCTTCTGCTTGGCTCACGTGCTCAATGTAATGCTTCAGTCTCTAACCATTGATTCTGAAAATTCTCCTATCACTTGGATCCTCGACCTCAATAGCACCATTGGGAAAGACTTGTTTCACTACAAATGGACCAGTCCACCGCGACCTCAGCTTACCTGGGTGGAGATGCAGACGGGAGTCATAAAGATGCACCTTCTAATTTGGCTCGAAGTCTTTTCTCAAAATCTGTTTGTCATGAGCCACCTTCATTCTTGCCTTGTAAATCTTGGAGTTATTATATGCATCATTTCTCAATTCCTCAATTTTTGACAGCTGGAGCTTGCGATGTATACTTGCAGCACTGAGATCAAAGTTAACGGCTTTGATGGCCTAATAAGTCTTATGTTCAAGCTCTACAGGTGAATGACAGGCCTTTTCAAAGACAAGCCTGTAAGGAGACATTCCAAGAGGGGACTTATATGCAGTACGGTATGCCCAAATAACGTCTAAGAGACGTGAGGACCAATCTTTGCGGTCGGGGTTCACCGTCTTTTCTAGAATCTGTTTGATCTCCCTATTTGCCAACTCAACTTGGCCATTTGTTTGTGGATGGTAAATAGTGGAAACCTTATGAATGACACCGTACTTGCACATGAGAGCTTCAAAAGAACGGTTGTAGAAATGAGTTCCTTGATCGCTGGTGATAGCACGCAGAGTATCAAACCTAGATAACATATTTTCTTTCAAGAACTTCACAACTGTTGCATTATCATTGGTTCGACACGGCATGGCTTCTACCTATTTAGAAACGTAATCCACAGCGAGGAGAATATAGAGGTAACCAGAAGAAGATGGAAAAGGTCCCATAAAATCTATCCGCTAATAATCGAATATTTTTATGCAATAATTAGGTTTAAAGGCATCATATGGCAATGGGACAAAGCACCTAACTTTTGGCACCTTAGACAAGAGCGACAAAACTCATTAGTGTCTTTAAATAAAGTGGGCCAATAAAGACCACGCTGCAGGATTTTTGCGGTAGTCTTTTTCGCGGAGAAATGACCACCACATGCATCATTGTGGTAAAAGTTTAGAACATTATGAATCTCATTGTCAGGAATCCATCGCCTCATAATCTGGTCAGGACAGTATTTGTAAAGGTATAGATCATCCCAGTAAAAGTTGCGGATTTTGACTAAGAATTTTTGTTTGTCTTGAGCACTCCACGCGGAAGGAATTTCACCAGTTGCCAAGTAGTTGATGATGCGAGCGTACCAAGGTAGCTTGGTGATAGCGAACAAATGTTCATCGGGGAAATCATCTCGGATTGCAGGACCGTTAGTGGGGTCACTAAATTCTAGTCGAGAAAGGTCGTCTGCCACAACGTTTTTAACTCTTTTCTTGTCCTTGATTGTGATGTCAAATTCTTACAACAAGAGGATCCACCTAATTAATCGTGCCTTGGCATCCTTTTTGGAAATGAGATACTTAAGGGCTGCATGATTGTGAAGATGGTGATAGGTGAACCAATCAGATATGCACGGAACTTGTCAAGTGCAAATACAACAGCAAGTAACTCTTTCTCAGTGGTTGAGTAGTTCAATTAAGCACTATTCAGAGTGCGGCTTGCATAATACACTACAAAGGGCTTCCCATCTCTTCTTTGACCAAGGATTGCCTTAACAGCATGGTTACTTGTGTCACATATAATCTCGAATGGTAAGCTCTAATCCGGTGACTGAATGATAGGGGCAGAAGTTAGCTTCACCACGAGCGTTTGGAAGGCATCTTCATACTCTTGCGTCCACTCAAAAACGGTATCTTTGGCTAGGAGATTACATAACGGACGAGAAATCACGGAAATATTTTGTATGAACCTCTTATAGAAACCAGCATGCCCATGAAACGACTGAACTTCTTTCATTGACTTGGGGTGGGCAAATTAGAGATAAATTCAATCTTAGACTGATCAATCTTAATCCCTTTCTCAGAAACAAAATGCCCCAAGACTATGCCAGATGGTATCATGAAATGGCACTTCTCCCAGTTGAGCACGAGATCTTTCTATTCACATCTTGTCAGAACAGCTTTTAAGTTAAGAAGGCACGAGTCGAAGGAATTAATGAAGATGGTCAAGTCATCCATGAACACTTCCATACATTTCTTGACCATGTCGCTAAAAATGCTCATCATGCACCTCTGAAAGGTGGCCGACACATTACACAGTCCAAATGGCATGTGCCGGAAGGCATAAGTACCAAAAGGATAGATAAAAGTAGTCTTATCTTGATCCTCCAATGCAATCTCGATCTGATAATAACCTGAGTAGCCATCAAGAAAACAGTAAAAAGGATGACCAGCCATGCATTCTAGGATTTGGTCGATGAACGAAAGCGGAAAATGATCCTTACGGATGGCGGCATTCAGCTTTCGGTAGTCAATACACATGCGCCAACCCGTAACAGTCCCTTTCTCATTCTCTACCACTATCACCCCCGATTTTTTAGGCAATACCTGAGTTGGACTAACCCACTTGCTATCAGCGATTGGATAGATGATACTTGCATCTAGAAGTTTCAAGCCCTCATTCTTCACAACTTCTTTCATCGTTGGGTTTAGTCTCCTTTGGGGATCCCTTTGTGGAATAGCCTCATCTTCCAATTTGATGTGATGAGAGCAAATTAAGGGGTTAATACCCTTAATGTCAGCAATCGTCCAACCTAACACAGTTTTGTGCTTTTGCAGCATGTCGACCAACCGTTGTTCTTGTGATGAGTCAAGTTTAGATGAAATGATAACAGGAAAGGTATCACCAGCTCCCAGGAAGACATGTTTCAGACCCTCAGGCAATTGAGCCAACTTAAGTATTGGGATCTCTTCGCTGGATGATTTTGGCTTTTCTTTCTCTCGAGGAAGCTCTTCAAGACGTGGTTGCCAAAACTTGGTTCCTCTGCCTTGTGAGTCTTTATAGATGGTAGCATTGCTAGCCAACTCACAAGGATCAGAACTCTTGGACTCAGAATTGTGGAGGAGATCATCAAGATTATCGGAATTGCTATATGCAGTTGAACCTCCTCCGAGATAAGTGTGTCGATCAGAAATGTTTGGTGACACTCGTCATTATTATGTGGCTGCTTTGCAATGTGGAAAACATTTACCTCCAAGGTCATGTTCCTGAAAGATATCTTCATGAGATCATTCCTATGGTTGATCAAAGCATTGGTTGTAGCAAGGAAAGGTCTACCGAGGATTATAGGAATCTTGGATTCCATGCTTACCACAGATTTGGTATCTAGGACAAGGAATTCAATGGGGTAATAAAACTTCTTAACTTAAACCAGAACATCCTCAACTATACCCCAAGGCTTCTTAATTGAACGATCGGCCAACTGCAAAACCACAGATGTGGGCTTAATCTCTCTTAGACCAAGTTGTAAGTAGATAGAGTAAGGTATGAGATTGACACTTGCTCCAAGGTTGAGCAAAGCTTGGCCAAATTCCTGAGTCCCAATTTGGCACGAGATGGTGGGACAACCAGGATCTTCGTACTTGGGCGGTGCCTTTTGCTCGATCACCGTGCTCACTTGTTCTGTTAGGAAGGTAGTCTTCTTAACGTGGTGTTTCCTTTTGATGATGCATAGATCATTGATAATTTTGGCATAAGCTGGAACTTGCTTGATCACATGAAGCAAAGGAAGATTAATCTTCACTTAAGTGAAATGCTCTATGATCTCACTTTGACTATCCAGCACTTTCCTAATAGATCGCAGAGCTTGGGGGAAATACACCTTTACTGGAAGTTCAGTTGGCTCATTTTTCTTGGAGGCGACTTCTTGACTAGTTGAAGTGATGGTAGTTCTTGATGGTTCATTAAAAATCTTGCCACTACGAGTAGTGATGGCATTGACCTCCTTGATGTTTCGCCTTTTAGAGTTGGAGGTTTGTGCCATGTGTTGCCCCGTAGGGTTGGATTGAGCTTGGGAAGGAAACTTGCCTCGTTCTTGAACAGCAAAGGCATCAGTCAGCTTTGTGATCTGACTCCTCATCTCTTTACTTTCTTCCACCATTTGCATTAAAAGTGATTTGAACTTTTGGTTCATCCTATTATGTGCCTCCATGAAAGATTACAAGGTATTCTCGAGAGAACTCCTCGGCAGTTGTGTGGTATTGAGGTGCAGAATTAGCCTTTGGTGGTTGTGGTTGTAGCTTTGTTCCCCATTGTCCACCTGATAGCTGTGTTTGATTGGAATCTCTCTAAATAAAGTTTGGATGGTTCCTCCAGCCAGGATTGTACATATTAGAAAAAGGCTTGTTGTATGCCACTAAGGCATTACATTGCTCCTCGTAACCCCTTCTCATTTCAATATAAGCATGGCAATCCTTAGCTAAATGTTCCACCCCTCCACAAATGAAGCATGGTTTTTGTGACTCTGCCCTTGCGACATGTGGATTCCTCTACCTTCCTTGGTTTTGAAGGTTTCAATCTATTGTGTCAAAGACTCAATTTGGGCCTTGAGGTTGTCCTCTTCCCTTAATTGGTAGACTCCAGTAGGTCGGGATCGACTGGTGCTGTTAGTAGCAATTGGTCCAGTCCATGTGTGGGCTTTCTCAGCTAGCTCGTTGAGATACTCGAAAGCTTATTCAGGATCCTTCTGAAGAAACTCACCATTGCACATCATCTCCACAAATTGACGCTCTTGGATTGTGAGTCCCTCGTAGAAATAACTGACGAGGTGCCAACTATCATGACCATGGTGGGGACATTGATTCAACAAATCTTTAAATAGTTCCCAGACTTGATAAAGTGTTTCATTGTCCTTCTGAGTAAAGGTCAAGATCTGTTGTTCAAGACCATTAGTCTTATGGTGTGGGAAATACTTGTTGAAAAATGCAGTTGTCATTTCTTCCCATGTTCCAATAGACCTAGGTCACAAAGAATACAATTAGCTTTTGGCCTTGTCCTTGAGAGAGAAAGGGAAAAACTTTAATTGTACAGAATCTACAGCCTCAGCTCGGTTATGGAAAGTGGCCACCACCTCTTCAAACTCTGAATATGCACGTACGGATTTTCGCTTTCAACTCGTGAAAGGTCGGTAAAAGTTGAATTATACCCGACTTGAAATCCAAATTCAGCATGTTAGGTGAAACATTATGCATGACGATGTGGCCGTATGCGTATGGTGAAGGTAGTCGTTCACGTTTTGTGCTGGACCTCCTCGATTTGAGCCATTGCAAAAGGATTTGGAATTGCTAAAGTGTTTGGAGATGGTGGAAGGCTAGACGTTGAAGAAGAAACTTCACTAGGGACTTCAGGTCTTCTTGCAAATCTCCCTAATTCATTTCTGTAACGATTCATTCACCTTGAGCGATATTTTTTTTTTAATTTTTGAATTTTTTTTTGAAAGAAAATTATTTTACAAAAAGAACAATCATGTAGATTTGCGAATCGCAACCCCTAAGAGTGTTCCCAGGAAAGGTTGGTAGGGCGAGGTCTCCTTAAAAACCAACCTCCTAGATAGAGCAACATTCCCAGGAAAGATTAGTGGCGTAGAACGCTAATAGAAACCAATCTCCTAGATAGAACTCTCTTAATTTGTACTTTTCAACGTTTCCATACAATTGCTTGCAAAATTTATTAAAATTTATGGCGTGTTTTATGAAATGTTAGATGTTAGAAATTAGTATCCTAATTAATGTTATTCTAGAACCTAAATTTTACACAAATTATGAGACCTAAATTATTAACACTAAATTAGTAACATAAACAATTAAAACCTAAATATAATACAAGGAATTAAAACAAGCTATAAAATGGAAATTAACAAAAACAAAAACAAACCAAAATATATATATATATATATATATATATGAAAAACTAGCAAATTGATAAAAAGGATACTACGAAATTAATTAGAATTAATAATAAAAATAAAAATAATAAAAATAGGAATAATAATAAGCGGAAAGAAATGAATAGTAAAATTTTTTTTTAAACCTAACCGAAGAGAAAAAAAAATATGAAATCAATAAATATATGAACAGTTACCTTTTTTTAATTTTAAAATACGTAAAAAGAATAAAAAATGTAAACTAATGAAAACACTAACAGTAAGGTTTTTTTTTTTTTTTTTTTTAATGAAAACTAGCTAAAGAAAACGAAAGACAAATTAAGTAAAAGAAAGACTTCTATTTTGACAAAACAGAATAAAACTAATAAAACTTAACAGAAAAACAAAATGAAATCATTAATTAACAAAAGAAACTAGCTACTCGTAATTCTAACAAGAATACATAAAACGCTAATTGTTTAGTAATGTAATAAAAAAATATGTATAAATAAATAAACAATAAAATTATAAATTACTTATTATGTATACGGGGTGTTTGGTGTGTAAGTTTGAGTTAAGATTTTTAAGTTTAGTTTGAGTTAAATTAAGCTCTTGTTCGGGAAGCAACTTCAGACCCAATATTTTGGGTCCAAACTAAACTAATCCGGTTTGGTTCCTCAGTTCAATTTGAACTTGCGAGTGAACCGTTATACAGTGACTGGAGCTGAGATAAATGTTGGGACTGTTCACCCACGTGCTTTTCTGCACACCGATGGGAATAAGCTATCTTTTCCCTCCACAGATAACTCAAGCAAGTCGTCTGCCTCATGTCTGCACAACCTACCTGTGCAAACGAAGTCCATCGATCTTTAAGCAATCTGTCCCGGTTTTGTTTCCTCACTAGTTCCCAGCCCTTTCATCGTTTTCTCCTCCATCGTTTTCTCTTATCTCCCTCTTCTGCTCAGAATAAACCAAAATACTCGATCTCTTTCTCTCTTTCTCTCTTTTTCCCCCATTCTATTTTCATTTGCTCTGTCTCTTCCAAGCTCTCTCTCTTTCGTCCGTTCTATTTCCGTTTGCTCTATCTCTTCCGAGCGCTCTCTCTCTGTCTATCTAACTGGTCCACCATTTGAAAGTTTCAGAGCTCTTGAAATAGAGTAAGCTCAGCTCTTCCCACAAAAAATCGACCTTCTTCTTCTTCTTAACTTTTTTTTTTAAATAATATTTTGGTTTCTCCTTGAACTTTGCTTTGCATTGTGAGTGTTTGAACGTCGTCATTTGATGCAACTATGAGCATTTGTTGTTCCAACAAATGGGTTTCATCTTTTTTTTTTACCAAACTTTTTGGTGGTTTTTGTTTCCTTTTTTTTTTTCGTGCTCGGCAAGTTTTATCTCTCTTCAAGAGAGAGAAAGAGAGACAGAGAGTTATTGACTACGTAGCAATTATGAGCATGTGTTGTTCCAACAGCTTGGTTTCATCTTTTTTTTTTTACCAAACTTTTTGATATTTTTTTTTTCGTTTTCGGAGAATTTTATCTCTCTTCAAGAGAGAGAAAGAGAGATAGAGAGAGAGACTTGTAGCAACTATGAGAATGTTTCCAACAGCTAGGAATAATTTTTTTTTATTTCGGAGAATTTTTGGTGGTTTATTCTTTTTTTTTTTTTTTTTTTTTTTTTTTCCGTTTTTGGAGAAATTTATCCCTCTACAAGAGAGAGAGAAAGAGAGACAGAGAGAGAAACATGTAGCTTCATATGAGTGTGGTAGGGAGTTCCAATAGCTGGGAAGCTTCTTTTTTACTTTACCAAACTTTTTGTCGGTTTGTCGTTTTTTTTTCTGTTTTCGGAGACAGTGGTTAGGAATGCTTCTGAAGCAAAGTACTGATAATCACTAATGACAATCTACATATGGTTTTGGTTTTGGGATTTTCTTTTTTTAAATGTGAAGCTTTTTTTTGTTGTAATAGAATAATAAGCTATTGGATGTGTCCGGAAATAAAAGAAAAGTACCAATCTTTCGGTTTCCTTCTCAGTCATTGTATCGGCATATAAATCCCTATGACATTTGTCTGTAATGAATTTAATTGTTAACATATGAAGGAAAAAAAAAACTGACAAATTTTCTTTACATTTCCTTTTGCTCGGCATTACAGTGACTCTTTTTAAAAATATTGTTGTCTTCTTTATGATATCTTGTTATTTATCTTTTTATTCCTTTTTTTAGTTCTTCCTTTCAAATTCGGTTTCGTCGGCGGCACATGCAGCGGAGACTACGGTCGGCGAAACTATCTCAAATTAGAAGGCTCAATACCCACTATTTTCGAGTTCGGAAATCAACCGCATGAGACGTTGCTTCCTGCCCTAATCTGCCGTCAACCACCGTATACTCATCCTCCGACTCGAACTCGGTAACCGTACTTAAAACTTCTTTACATATTAGCCAACTAATTAGGATACAATCTTATGTGTGTTTGTGGATTTAATTCCGGATATGTTTGGTATGTTTGGAGTTTTTGTTACTTTGCATTCTGAATTTTGGTTTTGTGGTGTTGGACTGGTATTTGACACGCTTTGGATAAAAGATGCCAATTACATTATACAGAGCCAAAAACAATTTCCTGTTCAAAGAAAAGTTATAAATTTTTTTGTTCAATTTCGTTATTGAATTTGTTAAGGAAATGCCTCGTAAAGCGACGGGTGAGACGTACTCTTGGGATAACGCAAAGGAAAGAAAACTACATGAGAAATTGGATGAGTATCTATCATACAGTGGTGGCAAATGGCCATCACTTGATGTATATGATTGATGGGCCGCCAAATTTAATTCTGAATTCAGCGAAGTCCCTGCACATGGATTAACGTTGAGTCAAAAAAAAGAAAGGATGAACAAAGTATATAGGGGGTGGAAGGTGTTGCAAGTCTGGACTGGGCTTGGATATGATCCGGTCACCGATAGAGTCACTTGCTCGGATGATGCTTGGAAGAGCTTTATCCAAGTAATTGCATTCTCTATCTTCGGTGATCAACTTTAATAATTAAAGTCGACCCCCTTTACATACGAGTATGTTGATCACTTTCTGTTTGCAGTTGCACAAGGAGTGTAAGCAGCTTCGTTACGAAGGACTTCGAAACAAGGAGTTGTATTATAATGTATTTGAAAAAAAGCATGCTGCTGGCACTTTTGGATACGGGTCAGTTACGATGCCGGGTGATAATAATTCGTTTGTGGAGGAGTTACTGTCCATGGACACATCTGGCACCGATCGGGTGCCAGATGAGGTTCTATCTCCAACCAACTGTAGTCGGCATGCCGGCAACCTGCGACCGGCCGACGAGGCTGGCCCGTCGCGTGCTAGGGGAAGTATTGGTAAGAGAAGGCAAAGAGATGCCACGGATGAGATGACTTACGTGGCAATGCAGGAAATAGTCAGCCATTTACGTAGTCGATCGCACTCGTGCACGAGCACTGATTAATCAAATGAAACGGATCACTTGCTGATGTGCATGAATTGCATGACAGCGATGGGTATTCCACCATATGAGCGGGCGCTTATGTATCACTACTTCCTTGCTAATCCACAAAGTCAGCGTACCTTCCACCGGCTTACCGATGACGATAGGTGCTGCATTATTAACTCCGTTGTTAGGCCTCAGTCGCCACCAGCCAACTGACTGTCTTTGTCTATTTCGATGTTTTTTCCTTACGTAACTTTTTTTCAGACATAACAATGACATTATTATTTATATTAAATGGCTGATTTTTTTTATTTAAAGCATTAGTAAGCATTTCGACGGTTTTTTTTTTTGTTTTTGTTTTATGTTATCGCCAATTTAGCTAACCTTATTTATTTTATTTCTATGTATGTTATCGTATAATGGTATTCGAACTAATTAAACTTGTTTTGGTAACAATTTATCTCTATCAGCAAAACTAGGGAATTTAGCAAGATCCACATTATTCTCAAGATGAATGAGTATAGTTCTGCATCCGAGCACGAAGAAGATGACCGATCGTTAGAGAACGAGCTAAGCGACGATGACAGTTTTCTTTCTATGACAGTCTTAGTCGTGGCTGCGCATAGGCGTAACAGACGAAGAGATCCACAACCAATGCATAATTCAAGCCTAATTGGCACCAGGCGTGTGGAAGAGTTATTAAATGGACATGAAGAAATAATTCAAAATTTGATCGGTATGAAAGCAGATACATTCAGAGAACTTAGTCATCTATTAGGTAGAAGGGAGTTATTGAGGCCAACTCGTAACATGAATGTCAATGAGCAGTTGTTCATCTTTTTAACAATTTGTCGACAAGGTACAACCATCAGGCACGCATCTTACTTGTTCCAGCGTTCTAGAGAGACAACTTCACATTGGTTCACCCACATGTTGGAGACTATTTGTGCTTTAAAGGATGAATTCATCAGACCGCCCAACTACACAGAGGTTCAACCTTTGATCATGGAGCACTCCCACAAATATAGGCCATGGTTTGATGTACGTTATCGATGCCATATTATAATATCATTATTTTAACAAATTATAACAAATTTGAAACTCCATTATTTTGTATTTAACACGTGTTGTTAATGATGGTAGCCATATTCAATATTTTACTTCTTCGTGCAGGATTGTATTGGCGCTATAAATGGAACACATATACCATGTGTTCCATCTATAGCAAATGTTGAAGCTTGGATTAATCGAAAAGGTGCCTGCTCCCAGAATGTATTAGCCGCCTGTTCATTCGATATGAAATTTACATACATGTTAGCTGGATATGAGGGCTCATTTCATGACGCTAGAATATTGCAAGAGGCAATAGCATATTATGGTTTCCCAATACCGCTAACTAGTAAGATCATTTGTCACCTGATATGACTATTTAAAAATAAAACAAGTAATATGTAAAAAAAAAAAAGGGGATTTGTGTTGATACCACTGTTTATTTTCCAGGAAAATTTTACGTTGTCGATTCGGGATACGCGAATAAGGATTGTTTCCTTAGTCCATATCGATGAGAAACGTGTCATATACCCGAATATCGAAGACGTCGGGGCGGACTTAACAACCACAAGGAAGTATTTAACTACACACATGCATCGCTGTGGAATTGTATTGAGCGAATTTTTGGTATGTGGAAAGCTAGATTTAAAATACTTAAACGCATGACCCAGTATCCCATGGACAAATAAGTGATGATCCCAGTAGCTTGTGCGATTTTGCATAATTTCATAAGGATGGTATAGGTTGGGGATCCACTTCTTGGGGCGTATGCGACAGATGGTGAGCCAGTAAGTGGACACATCGATGTTAACGTAGATTACGTTTTGGGCGACGGGGAAGATGATGCAGGTCCAAGTATAGAAAGCCAGCAAAATGCATCGGAAAGGGGTTCAATGAATCAACTGAGAGATGTGCTATCCGATGCGATGTGGGACAGGTATCAACAAAATCCATGATACAGGACCACTTGAAATCAAGCCCATTTTTATCTATTCAAACCAGATTATGATTGTAAATATGATGTTATTTTTATAATAGCACTTTTACTTAGCAACTCAGAACTTTTGTTGTTGTATTTTATGCATATGTATTAAATATTGTAAACGATTTTGATTATTGTTTTTTTTTTTTTTTGTGTTTTTATTTCAGATTATTTTAATTTTTTCATTTTTCCGTTGACAACCTATAATGGAATGTTAAATTTGAGTTAAACTTTATAAATTAAAATTTTTACATCCAAATAGGACCCTAACTCAAGTTAAACTTTTCAACTCAAACTTTTTTACTAAACACTCAACTCAAGTTTAAATTTTTCAACTTAAACTTTTTTACCAAACACTTAACTCAAGTTAAACTTTTCAACTTAAACTTTTTACCAAACACTCAACTCAAACTTTCAACTTAACTTATTTCAAACTGAACTTAAAATTTCCAACTCAAACTGGTGAACCAAACGGACCCTAAGTTTAGTTTAAAAGGTGAGTGTTTGGTAAAAAGTTTGAGATAAAAAGTTTAGTTTGAGTTGATTGTTTGGTAAAAAAGTTTGAGTTAAAAAGTTAAAAAAAAAAAAAAACAAGGACCATGTTTGGATGTTAAAAAATTGAGTTAACCAATTTTTTTGCTTTTTGTGTTGGTAACTTATCTTAACTCCAACTAAATGGAATTTTTTCACCTCAATTTTTGTCATTTCCTGAAAATACAACAAAATTAGCTGACCAATATTTCCAAAGTTAAAACTATTTGAACTTAAAATTTTAAACTCAGTTCAAAGTCAGCTCAATTTAACATTCTATTATAAGTTCTAGTGAATGAAAATGGAATAATTAAAATACGCTCAATTAACGTCACCAACTGAGTTGAGCAGATTTTTTTTTTGGTAACTTATCTTAACTCCAACTAAACGGTACTTTTTCACCTCAACTTCTGTCTTTTTTCAAAAAATCAACAAAATTTATAACTACAATCTACAAAACTTATAACTACTCAGAACTTAAAATTTTCATTTATCCTCAATTCAACATTCTATTATAGGTTTTATTCACGCAAAATGTCAACATTAATAAAATTAATGTATAATACCAATCAACTTACGTCATCGAAATATTTTGTCAAAGTACGTAAATAGCCGTAAAATACATTCACAATCGGTATATAGTATGTCAGTAAACTTTGATAAAATATTTTATTAAGCATTACAGTCCTAATGTTGCCAACAGTGACAAAACGACGCCGGCTATCACGTGGTTTTATACCACGTGGCTGATTGAAATCTGTCCTACATATCAGTAGCCATCATATCTTTTAGCCGATTCATGGCATCCATCCTCGTGTCATGTTGTTGCGGTCCTGTACTGGGGCCAGTACCATCGGATACGTCGTCAAACACATAATCTGCGTTCACATCGACATTTCCACTTACAGGCATACAATCTGCGACACATTCTTCGTGTAAGGGATCCCCAAACTGCACCATCCGTATGAAATTATGCAAAACCGCACAAGCCACAGGAATTATAGCTTGTTTGTCCATCGGGTAGCTGTTGATGCCTTTTAGTATTTTGAATCTTGCCTTCCAGACACCAAATGTCCTCTCAATACAGTTCTGCAGTGATGAATGTGTGTAGTTAAACACCTCTCTTCGGTTGCCGAGCCCGTCCGTCTTCTTCGATATTCAGGTAAATGATATGTCTCTCGACAATATAGGCTCAGGAAACAATCCTTGTTGGCGTAGCCCGAATCTGCTAAGTAAAATTTGCCTACAAAATAAATACCACAATATGAATGGTAAGTCCAATTTTCTATTTAAATAAAAGTGGAATATGAAAAATTTACTTACATAAGTTGCCAATTCTTTTTACTTGGAGGAGGTATTGGGAAACCCTTGAATGCAATTGCCTTTTCCAACATTCGAACATCATGATATGATCCCTCATACCCGGCCAACATATAAGTGAATTTCATGTTAAACGAACAGGCCGCTAATATATTTTGTGAGTGATGCCCTTTTCGATTAATCCAGCCGTCCGCATTTTCAGAGGGAGGCACACATGGGATGTGCGTGCCGTCTATCGCGCCAATACAACCCTACAAAGTATTTACACTATTTAAATGTTAATAACCAATCAACTTACATCTGATTTTCTATTAAAGTAGCGCCATACGATGATATTAGTAATTCGGATGGATAACGTATATCAAACTATGGTCGATATTTATATCCGTGCTCCAGAATCAATGGTTGAACCGCCGTGTATTCGGGTGGCCTAATGAACTCATGTTTCAGTGCACAAATGGCTAATAACACTGCATAAAACCACCGAAATGTTGTTTTTTTCGAATGTTGGAATAAGTACGAGGTTTGTTGGATTGTGGCGCCTTGTGCACAAATGGATAAACAAATGAACAACTGCTCATCTACAGTCATGTTATTAGTTGGTGATAATAATGCACGACTGCTTAATAGGTTACTTAGTGCTCTGAATGTGCCGGCTTTCATACTTATCATTCCTTGAATTATTTGTGGGTGGCCATTTAGTATCTGTTCACCCACATCCTACCAGTTAAGCTTGAATTATGCTTCGATACTGGATCTCTTCGCCTGTTACGCAGCCATGTAGTCGTCGTAACCATTGCCATTGTAGCCATAGTGTCAACGTCGCGTTGGCCGTTTTCGACCCCATGGTTGTCATCTTCATGGTGGTGGCCGGATCTATGGTGTTCATGTTCATGTTGCCGTGTTTGACTATACTTGCACTAGAATTCCTGTTATATATTAACGTACGTCAAAAACATGTTGCATTAGTTGGAAATCCGTTACACAGTTGTTTAATTTTGGCAAATGCCCACATATCATAACATAATTGAAGTAATTCAGCGCGCATATATTATAAAAGTAAATTCACGTAACAAGACAAGTTAGCGTAAATTGTTACATAAAATTAATACATAACGCATCAATAATTTAAATTAAAAAACAATAATAGCATAGTCTTAATGTTGCCGAAAAGATAAATGAGAGGAAACAAACAGGGAAAAACACAGAAAGACTCAAATAGCTGGCAGCGGCTGGGGGTTGATGACAGATGCAATAATGCCTCTCCGAAGGTCATCGTCAACCTGGCAGAATGGACCCTGTAGATGTGGATGAGAATCAAAGTAGTGCCACATCATCGTCCGATGATGTGTTGAAAAACCCATCCCCTTCATTATGTTCATGCACTGCACAAGGCCACCGTTTTGGACTGATTGCTCACTACTACCGCCAGATTGCGATCACCCTCGGAAGTAGTCTCGGATTTCCTGCATGGCCGAGTAGGCCATCTCATCCGTTGCATCCCTTTGCTTCCTCTTACCCGCACTTCCATGAGTTCGGGACAGACCAGCTGCGTCGGGCCCTTGTTGCTTCTCGGCCTGCCGCGCACCGTCGATCGGGGTTAGGTCCTCGTCTAACAACGATTGTGTTCCAAAGTTATCAAAGTTATCAAAGTTACGGATGGGGTACTGCCGTCCCCCATCGTAACTGATCCATACCCGTAGGCGCCTGCCGCGTGAGTTTTGTCGAACACGTTGTAATACAACTCCTTATGGCGAAGGCCCTCATAACGAGATGTCTGCACTCTGGATGCACCTGCAAATGGGATATGCCACATCATCCGTCTGTACTACTCTAGTGGTTAATAAATATAATAACCAGGTCTTATATTAGAAAATTACTATTACTTTGATGAAGTTCTGCTACGCCTCATCTGAGCAAACAATTCTATCGGATGCATGATCATACCCTAGGCCGGTCTGGGCTTGCAAGACCTTCCAACCCTTACAAATTTTTTTCATCCGCTCTTTTTTTTGGTATAAAGTGAGGCCGTGAACGGGAATGCCACCAAACTCAGTGTTAAGCTCATTGGCCCACATGTCATATATCTGCATGCTGGGCTGTTTATCGGGATTGGATGAGTACCAGTCATCAAATTTTTTGAGTAATCGTTTTTCCTTTACAGGGTTCCAAACAAACGTCTCACTCGAAGATTTGCGGGGCATTTCCTTAATATAGCGAGTACAAGGAAAAAGCCAATAATTTAAACGTGTACGAAAAAGAAACGAGTTTTGGGTCTGAAAAATATAAAATTAAATTCAACAACCAACTCAACACATAACAATCAATGGAAGACCAAAACATTTCCGAGTTTAAGCATTGAAACAAATTTAGCACAACTTACAAACTACCCGGACTATCATTAATACCATTGTGTATTTCACAAACGAATCATTTTTCTATAAGTTTAAGAAAGCATACCAGGGTAACCGAGTTTGAGTCGAAAGAGGAATAAACGGTGGAGGCCAGCGGATCAGGACAGGAAGCAATGGGTCGCGCAGATGCTTTCCGAACGCGAAAATAGTGGGTAATCAAACGTTTTGTCTGAGCCTGCTTCGTAGACCTCAATCTTCGCCGCATGTGCCACCGATGATACCGAATCTGAAAGTAGGAACTATAAACAGGAATAAGAAGACAAATAACAAGGTAGCATAAAGACGAACAAAATGTAAATACAAAATGTTCCAGCCACTTTTTCTACATCTGATTTTGATTTGTTCATTTATATATATATATATATATATATTGCTTCGTCAGGCCAAAAGAAAAAATATATATGCTGAAGGACTAAAAAAAAAAGTTTTCATTTTGGACAATTATATTAGCTATTTTTTTTTAACTTTCTATGTACTACGTGAATGTTGGACATATTTGAGAAAATTTTTGTACATAAATAAAAATTAAAATAATACGTTAAAAAAGTAAACCCACAAAATTTAAAAAGAAAAAATAACAAAAGACCTCAAAAGAAAAAGAGAGAGACATAAAAAAGGAAAAACTTGTTTAAAAGAGACGCTGCAATAAAAAAAAATGAGGGTGAAAAAAGAAAAAGAAAAAGAAAAAGAAAAAAGAATTGAAGGACACCCCCAATACTGCTGAAAGTCCATCCAAATGGGTTTTTTTTTTTCCTTCTCCCTATGTTTGCTCACAGACCCGCTGACTCCATTGTCATTATGCACAATAGTATGTGTACTTTTTTCCTTGATAAACTGCCTTCTTCAAGCCCATGGTTTTTTCAACCACTTTCTCTCGGAAACGATCCTTCTCCATGGTCGTTCTCTCTCGCTCTCTCCTCTCTCTCTCTCTGTGGCCACAACACAGGAGGTCAATAAAATCGGAGAGGAGGAGAGATAACTCCCCAACGTTGACATCGACCTCTAAGTCACCCTCACCGCCGTCACCATGGTCGCGACGAGGCGGATTGCCACCTCCAAACGCGCCCTGCCATACTGCCATAGATGTATGGTTTTTTATTTTTCCTAAATTCTCAATATTCCCTATGTTGCAGGTCGAGGCCAGCCATTGAAGCCGGCGGCCGGCACCCGGCACCGTCAGTTTGGCTTTTTTGTTATTTATTTTTTCGGCTACGAATCCAGTTGTTCGTTGCCTTTTACTTTAATTTTTTTTAAATGTTAATATTCCCAAAGAGAAACCAAAACCGAAGGCAAAACGAAAACCAAAATTCGGGAGAGGAGAGGAGAAGTTAAAACCGTGTGTGCTAGGGAGGTTCATCAACTAGAGAGAGAAACTAGAGAGAGAAAAGAAAAAATTGTAACTTACAAATGGGGTTGGTAGCTGATTGTTCAAGGTGAAAAGGACGAGAAGGTGCATCGTAACTGGGTTATTGGGGGGCACCGCCGATGGGCTCACCGGACGGGGTGTTGGCCGGAGGTTGGAGAAAACATGTCGTCGATGGGTGGGGGCCGGACTTATTCATCGGATGGGCTGAGTAAAGAAATGGGGAGAGAGGAAGGATTTAGAGAGAGAGAGTTGGAGAGAGAGCGTGAAAGGTGGTCAAAATTTAGAAGGGAAAGGAAGGAGAAATAGATGAATGCCCTGGCTTCAGTTCAGTGCCGTGCCTCGCCACAGTGGGGAGCATTTGTTCTTTGCCAAGCACAGCGAACGAGGGGAGCGAATCAAGCCATGTGAGTGTCTGAACGCCAACAGTGAACCAAGCTCAGTCACTGTATAACGTTCCAATCCATAGTTCAAACTGAACTGAAGCCCCAAGCATCTTAAGTTCAGTTTGAACTAATGGGCATGAGTCTGAACTCATGCCCCAAACGAAGCCTAAATAACAAAATTATTTTCCCTTCTTTGTGGTATGAAGAGGTCATTAAGCACATTTGTATCCTCAATTAGGTTTTTGGGTTTGTCTCCCTTAAAAGATTCAAATGTTAAGAAAACCTATGGCTTCAATTGCTTTAGTGGTGCTTTATAACCTTGATCAAATTTCATTAGACACGTATATAACAACTTCAACTCGGATTTCATCAACTTGTGTGCAGAAAACTTACTGTGATCTTGAAGGACCAAGAGACATAAGTGTTTGGAAGACGTAAAATCTGACATGTCGTTTTTGTTATCTTCAACCTCCAGCCGGGTCGTTCCGACCCGGTTATGATCCGAATGGAAACCCAATGGTTTCTCATCATTCCGACATCCAAAATTTACTTTTTAAATCACAGAAATGCTAGAAATCTAATATCTTAATGATTCCTAACAATACTTCACATAAAAAAACGTCCAAAATTCAAAATCATGAAATCCAAAACACTAACGGCATTTAACTCTAAAACTGGAAAAGAATAAAATGGCAAGACAGAGGTTGAAATTGGCTCTGATACCAACTGTTAAATTTTCTTAATGATCTAAACATGCTCTTAATAATCCTAAATAGCAATTAGATCAATACGGAATAAAAATTGGATCTAAATACATACCTTCTGCCATTGTCGTTTTCGTCACTCAAGATTATGGATAAGTATTTCTTTTGGGGTTATGGTTTTTCTAAACCATCACTCTCTCTCGGTTGATGGTGTACTTCGGTTCTAAATGAGAAAGCAAGCTTAGGGTACCAAAACCGAATTGCTACGTCCCCTTTTATAGACTCTTTCCATCAAAGAATCATTCTCAGACGTACACATTTAATGGGCGAGAATCTCGGAACGGTTACGAATGTTCCAAAACGGATGGAATGAATATGGACCACATAATGGGTATGTTTCGGTTGTAATTGAGATTTTTGGAAAATCCGGAAACGGAAAAAAGTCTAATCGAAACAGCAAAAAATCTAACATCCCACGGCATCAATCAGAAACCTCCCATTGATCATCTCAACGATCTCTCGTCCACATTCCCTCACCTAAGAAGAACATGCCTTGGCAATGTAGTCTCTGTCGAGTATCGCCAGGGCTGACTTCAGCTGATCCCTGAAGGAGTTTCAAAGCACGACCTTGTCTTCTAGATTCAGAATTCCACCGAACGGCTGAGACGTAGGAGGCGAGCCAAGCACCACCTTTTAGAACAACGGCAATTCGTTCAAAACCCTCAAGAAAAGCTCTCCGACTTGCCCTACTGTCACCTAAATCGTCCTCAAGACCTCAAGAAAAACCTTAACCACCTCCCATCATTGCGGTCCCGAGCTAGGGACTGTGAGATCCAGGCCTTTCTGCTGTCGAGAAAGAGAAACAGATTCCGCTCCAGAGAAAGCTCATCGATGACGGAGATGGCGGCCATGGCGTCGGCGTAGGATGCGATGGGGGATTGCGATCGGAAAAGGCGATCCCTGGCGCGCTGTGAGATCTGAGACTTGAAGCCGTCGACGATCTGCCATTGGTGCTGGAGAAGAGTACCGAATTGGCGGTTATCGGAGTCATGAAGGTCGGCATTGAGATGGAGATGGACGTGCTTGGAGTGGGCGAACCTTGAAGCGACTTCAAGGAACATGGACCCATCGAGGCAACCCCATATGTACTTGGGAGCATTGACGAGGTACTTGACACGGCAAGCCAAAGAGTAGATGTGAGCTCTGGCATCGGATTGAGGAGAGAGAAGACCAGAATGAGGAGAGAGAGTCAGAGGAGGGGGGTTTAGAGAAAGAAAGAGAGGAGAGGGAGAGTTGGATGGAGGAGAGTTGGAGGAGATGGAGAGAAAGGATTGCTTCATAAGGAGAATGGAGTCGGTGGAGTCGATGAGATTGGGTAGCGAGTGCCAACAAGGCGGCGGTGATTGTCCTGCGTTTACTGGATGAGGGAGCGGGTGTTGGATTCGGCAGATCGGATGTCGGCGATTGGTTTCGAGCGGAACAGAGATTCGACGTCTCTGTAACCGCCGCTGCTGAGGCTGGCCCTCTGGAGGCCCTCCTCCATCGGAAATACTCTCATTGCTCAACCCTCCTGCTTAGGAGTTTTGTCTGTTTGAATAGAATGAAAAATCACCAACCCAAAACACAATACTAAGGGGGTGTTTGGTGAATGAGTTTAGTTTAATATTTTTAAATTTCAATAGTAAATTTTGTTAACTTTTTAAAAAAGACAAAAAAACTTTTTCAGAAAAAGCAAAAAATTTTTTCAGAAAAGACAAAAACCATGATAAAAAAATACAATTTAGTTTAAAATTAGATGTAAAAATAAACAAACCCTAAAGTTGGGTTGATTTTTGTATATTTGGTGTTTGGCATTTGATAGTTGACGATGGTTTTCAACCCACACGACGAGTTGTTCCCGCAATAAATCTTTTTTGTTTTTTTGTTTTTTTGTTTTTGTTTTTGCTTAAATATCCTGTTTAGTTTGTCTGTATAGTGAACTGAGTTTGACTTGGGCGGAATTGTCTTTTTTTCAAAAAACGACAGTTGTTTCTTTTCAAAACTTTAGGAGGCTAATTAGGTTACATGCTATAAAATTTGAGTATGGATTGATATTTGTTACGTCTTAAAATTATTGTAAAATATACTACAATAACATACATGATTACATTTTCTTAAATTACTTTAAGATTATCTTTTTTTTTCTTTTTTCTATTTTATCTCTTTCTCTTTCTTTCTCTTCGCCAGCTCTCTTTCCCACCCCACATGCAACACACATCGTGACAATCATGCTTATCGTCGGATCTACAACTATAACATCCATGTGGCCACGACTTGACCACCATCACAGGAGATCTTCTCGTAAATGATCTTGCTGCCTGCCAGATCTACTCCTCTCCCTATCACCCATGGAAATCCGGTGGTGCCGCATGAAACCACCATCGCAATACTGGAAAGCCACCCTACTTGTCAGTCTGACTGACGCAGCCCATGCATAGGCAAGATGTTTGTTGTAGCATCACTGCCGTCTCGGAAATCCAGTGATGCTTCACAAAAGGATTTAGCCATGGCATTATATATATATTTTTATTGTTTTGGATTTTTTGGTTTGTGTTTTCTATGTATTTTTAATTTTTTGATATTTTGTTTTTCAATATTTTCTTGTTTTTTCAATAATTTAAATAACATTAATAATCATTAGGGGTGGACATTAGATCAAAACCAACTTTTTTTTCTTTACATTCATTATCTTTTCAAATCTAATTAATCCAGTTTAAAACATTTTATCATCTAATCTAATTCAATCCAAAATCTATTAGATTGAGTTGGATTTGATGATTAAATTATATTTAAGTTTTCATAATAAAACTTCAAAATTTTATGAAACTTAACTCAAAATGACAAGTCACATGACACAAATTTAGTCATCCACCATCTATTCATTGTATATAACATAAATCAAAATCACCAACAACATAACAGTAGAGAAAAACAAATCTCTCAAATCCACACTCCCAAGACATATGAGATGTAGGGATTCAATGATGTGTTGGAGGGACGAGAAATTAATGTTTATATCTAAAAAAAGACCAAAGGGAAAAGGTTAAAAAATTAAGAAATATTATTGTATATAATATTTATATATACATAATTTTATATATGTTACAAGTATATTGGACTGCATTGATTTTATTTGATTTTTAAAATTAACATTCAATATCCAAATCAATCTAATTGGATGAACAAAAATATCATCCAAATCCAATTCATATCCAATATCATTTGGATATGCAAATATTTTTGGATAAATTGGATTGGTTTAATTAGATGAATTGGATGAATGGTTCTTAAGCCCACCCCTAAAAATCACAATAAAATTATGTATTTTCTAGTTTTCGTCCAATATATGATTACAGTTACCGATCAGTAACCAATTGTAATACCCGGAATTTTCACGGACTTATGATTTCTCTTTTTATTAGAAATTAGAAGTCTGCATGATGTGTTTTTATGATATTTCACGGAAAATTATGAATGGCCATGAGAAATTCGTAATTTTATTAGCAAAGGTTAGAATTTTCTTTTAAACCGGCTATGAGACTCGGAATAAAATGCCGAGGTTGGTAAACGGCATTGTGAGTCAAAAAGGACGAAAATGAAAGAAAAAGAATGAAAAAGGATGAAATTTTACAAAAGTCAAAGGGTTGACTAAAAAGTCAAAGGGTTGACCAAAAAGTCAAAGTTTGACCAAGGATGGGTCAAAAATGTTGACCTCGAAAAATGATGAAATGCAATATAAGAAGAGACTGCAAAGACTTTTTATAGTCAAGAAAACAAAAATAAGCCGTAAAAACCACCCTAGAAATCAAGCACACCGAATCAAGATTTAAGGGCAAAAAGGTCTCCGAAAAAAATTAGAGAAAGAAAGTTTTCGATTCAATTTTTCAAGGAAGAATTTTGGATCAAATTATGGAGCACAATATTTGAAATTTTTGTGTGACACAAAGGAAAGGAAAATGAATTAATTTGAAACACAAAAGGGCCATAAAAGGCATTGTGAGAGTTAGTGGGAAAAGACATCAACCCACCTCCCTTGCACCTAATTAAGTGCCATTTGTCCTCCAAAAAGTGCAGCCAACACCCTCCCATTCCCCTCCAAAAATTCGGCAATTCAAGGGAAAAGACAAGGAAAAGAAAGCACAAAAGTAAAGCCTTGAATCAAGGAAAAAGTGTGAGCTAGCATGGGAAAGGAAAGGCTTAGGAGCCTCCACATCACCCTTGTCCAACCACTTCCCTTTTCCTCCCAAAAGAATTCGGCAGCCATCCCTCCAATCCCCCAAGGATCCGGCTGGTCTAAGAGAAAAGAAAGAAAAGAAAATCAAAAAGAAAAAGTATGAGAAAAGATGGAAAAGAAAGACATGGCATAAAGCCATTTTTTGAGGAAAAAGTGAGCACCCTTTGCATGCCACTTGTCCCCTTTGTTTCCCCTAAAGTTTCGGCTCCAACAGCCCTTCCCATGGCCCCCCATCAGCCATTAACTACTCCCCAAAAATCCGGACACAAGGCCCCCATTCTCCCTTCAACATTCGGTTGCACTTCAAGGACAAGAAAGCATGTGAGAAAGCCTTAAATTAAGGAGAAAAGTTGGTCAACAAAACCACAAAAGCAAGCTAACCTATCCCTCACTTTTCCCCACAAAATCAGCTGCATGTCCCCCTCCTTTTCCCTTCAGTTTTCGGCAGCAAGCAGCCCACTCCATCCCTTGTAGTTTCGGCCAGCTAAGGAAAAAAAAAAAGAGGACATGACATAAAGCCATCTTTTGAGGAGAAAAGCAAGACAACCAAGCCCCCTCTTGTCCCTCAAGAAACCCTCTCATTTCCTCCATTATTTCTGCCAATTTTGGAAGAAGAAAACCGTGGGAGAGAGAGGGAGGAAGAGGAGAAGAAATCTGGAAAAAAATCTGAGGGATGCTTGTGTGAGTGTTCAGCTTTGCTAGGGAGAATCAAGAGAGATTTTGTGAGCCATGGAAACCCATTTTTGGGGCAGCAAACCGTGGGTTTGGAGAGTGAAAGAAAGGAAGAAAATCTGGAAAATCTTGAGGGCTAGACCATGTGATGAGTTCGGTTCTAGCAAGAGGAACCAAGAGAAGATTTTGGTGCTCTAATGGAGCCAAAAATCCGTGGGCATGGAGAAAGGAAAAAGTTAAGAGAAAACTTGGATTTTTCATCTTATGAGACTCGGTTTTGATGAGCTAGAAAGAACTAACAAAAAGTTCTTGGATTTCCATTTTTCTTGCAAAAAATCCGTGAGCCATGAAGGAGGATTCGGATCCCTTGGAGGAGCCAAATCTGTAGGTGAGCAAGCCACGAAGAAAAAAAGGGATTTTCAAACCCTAACTTGGGTTAAGGTAATTTCTTGAACCAATCTTGGATTTAAGCTCAAGATAAGTATTTTTATGATGATTCAAGATGGGTTTGTAAGGACATAAGTCCAAGTTTATTTTTCAGCCCTTGATTTTCGATGTATGTGCTTGATAGGGTTAGGGTTTGGTTGGCTTATTTTATGATGTTGCTTGCATGATTTTGATGCTTGAAAATGGCTAGGATGCATGCTAGACGTGTTATTTAAGTCCCTTAAATTTTGGTTACAAATCAGCCCTAAGGCAGTGGCTGATTTGGTTGAAGAAAAAAAATGATGTATGTGATGCTAGTTTAAGGATGCTAGAACAAGAACACCATGCAACCCATAGACTAGGGTTTTCGGTTTTATGGGCTGCATGGGTGTGATGGATGGGCAAGGATGAATGTATGGGACGTTAAATACGTTGCTTGTTTAATGTTTAAGCTCCCGATGTGATTGGTCGAGTTAGAATCCGCGAACTAAGACGTAAAACCGGATTAACAACCGAAACTGCCATTTCGGAGTCGAAACTGGCCAGTTTCGGGAAAGAGAAAATATCAGACCCTTAGAGGCCGAACGGGGTAAAAGTCAAAACATGAAAGTTGCTCGGAACAACTTTTACTAGAGAGCAACGTGAACAAAATCTCAAAATAAGGCTCCAAAGGCCTTCATTTTTATGAAAATCTGTGGCTGATCCCTGGGGTCAGTTTTCACTCCGTTTTTCAGGATCAGCCAGTTTCAAACGAAAACTGGTACTGATCTAGCCAGAACTGGGTTTTGTGCAAAACAAGAAAGTTTTAGCATTTTTCGATAGCTACAACTTTCGTGAAGATAAGTTTTTCAGATAATGAATGAATTTTTAAACTGGGTTGGTTTTATGAAGGGTGCTCAGGGAATCCGAAAATCCAAGCACCAAAGTTTTACAAAATGTGTTAAAAAAAAAATGTAAAGTGTTCTAACCCGTTATTTTGACTACGAAAACCGTTCCAATGGTGATTTTCAGTCCTCAATGATTTTATGAAGTCCCGTTTTAAGAAAATGAATTTTTACGAGACAAGAAAAGAGTTTTTGGGATTATTCACCCAAAGTGTTCAAATTGAAGAAAAATGAGATTTTCCATAAGTTAAAGGAAAATGAGATTTTTCAAGAAGAGAGTGGGATTTTAAGGTTTAGAATTGAAATTCCACATTTTTCCAAGAAGTAAAGAAAAGAATGATTTTAGCCAAGTATTTTCAAGAGTTATGAAGTAAAAGTTTTTACAAGCAAATTTAAGGATTTTTGGAAGATAAGTATATAATGTTTTCCAAAAATAAAGAAATGGAGTTTTAAGGTAAAAATGGGTAATCAAGCCGATTACGAACGGTAACCGGAATTATATCCGAGTTACTGGGCTAAGCCCATAGCCCAACGTTTAACCCAAAGGGGGTTGACCTTAGTTGACCACATGTTGACTTGGGTTGACAAAAAGTTGACTTTAGGGTTACCCAATATAACCCTAAAGGATACCAAGATTTATGAAATGGGCTAAGACCTAGGGTTATTGAAGAGATAGTAACCCAATGGATTATGAACCAAGAAAAAGTAAAACATAAGCCCAAGATGAAGGAAGTAACCAATCAGGTTTACAAGAGATATTAGAGGGGACATACAACACACACATCTAGGATTGCTCATAGATGTTGGTTAGGATACCAACATCATATGTCACGATTTACGGTAAGATAAGTTAACCTTATCTTACACCTCCTTTGATTGAAACAGGAATATGAACCTGTTGAGATATCACGAGGAATGTTACGTCAAGAGCATAAGACTTAAGGTAAGTATAAACCTCACCTGTGGTATGGAAAATAATAATGTATGTTCAAATATGAAATGCTATATTTAAATGCGATGTTAAATGCTATGCTTTTTAAGATGCTATGTTTTAAAGCTATTATGTTTTAAATGAGGCCATGATTTAAAGAATTTTAAAGACTGTCATATTTTAACGATGCCATATTTTAAAGCGGCCATGTTATGTTAAAATATGTCATGTGCATGTATGAAGAAATGATTTTGTGACATCATAAGGTATGTTCACTAATGATAACCCACTTGGTAAAAATACACAAGTAAAGTGTCGTACCAACCTCCCCCAAGGTGGAGGATTTTTATGTTAAAGTTATGGATTCGCCCTCTCGTTGATGCGGGAGGGTGTAATCACTTATGTTTTCCTGGAGCAGTTAGGGACCTTGCAAACCCTAACTGTATCTGGAGGCGCGCTATATGTTAAAGGTACGCACACTATGGGGCCCATATGAAAGATAAGTACAAGTTAAAAGGAAATGCATAAATGGACATAAATGGTTCATGCATATGATGAAGTATGTTTCAAGATGTTTGAATGAAAATGTTTTGTGAGATCGCGTTTGTACTTACTGAGCGTCAGCTCATCAGATATATTTCATACTGCAGGTAGAGATAAAAGCTTGTAGCTTTACTTGGTGGGCTTGGAGACGATACAGCAAGTGAAGGGCGGTGTGGGATACCACTACGCACTAATTTCCGCATTATGTTTAAAGTTATGAAGTTTTCATGTATGTTAAAAGTCAAGTTATGTTATGTATGCATGAAATGTTTCAAGGTTTAATGCACAATTTTAGTGTATGGGTTTCAAGTCAAGATTTTAAAAGGAAATCCAAATTATGAAGTTCAAAGAAAGTTTTAAAACAATGTTCAAAAGAAGTTTCAAAAAAAAAAAAAAAAAAATTTATCCCGCATTTTCAAGTATAGTAAGTTATGTATGAAGGTGACGGTTCCGGCGCCCCGCATCCGCGCGGTCGGCCCCGCGTGGGTGTCAGGTGGGTGGTTCGAGGCGCCACACCAATAGGTAACTAATTGGTAACCAATCGATGGCTGGTATTATAGTGGATATTAGCTAGTATCAAGGTGAATATCGGATGGTACTAACTAATCAGTGATCATCAATTGACCGATATCATCGTGGATACCGATTGGTATTACAGTGACTACCATACAGTAAACAACCGATGACCAATGACAGTCCGGTTTCATCGTGGATACTAGTCGATATCACATTGGATAGTAGATGGTAACCAGCTGGTGATCATCGGCTTGTTGGTGTAATGGTGGATATCAGCCAGTATCATCATGGATACGGACCAAAATTTAAGGATATAATTGATATTTTAAAATAAACAAATAAATTGAATATGATGTCATGTTATGGTATTTTTTACAACATTTTTTTTTTTTTTTTTGTGAAAATCAATCCAGGGAATGAATCTATGGCATCTCTCTAAAGTCCATAAACTTTGATAGCCAGTAAGCAGGGCATTTTTGTCTGATATATTCTAGTAGATTAGCGGTTGTATTTTACTAGAATACTTTTTTAATTGGTCAGGGGTAATATAATCCATTTTGAAAAGATATGTTATGTTGACCTTGACTCATTTTATAAGAGATTAAAAATCTTAAAGCCATTATAGATAGGATAATATTTCATATATATACTCTTTTAGAGCAATTCTCAATATCAACCTTTTTAAAATGTAAAACCATAATTTTTTACACGACGGATAAAAACTATTGTTTGAATGAGTAATGGCAAAAAAATGGTAAAAGAAAGAGTTACTAAAAAATGGCAAAAACAAATTTATAAAAAAAGTCAAAATAGTTGATAAAATTATTTTTTTAACTTCCCAAGCCGCCTATTTGAGCACCTTTAATGCCAGTAATTGGGATTTTTGGAGATTTTCTTGTCCTTGCACCACATGCCACCACGCACACGCTAAAATAGTGAACTTTATGTGTGTGTATGGATATTTAGGACTTGCTGCCAAGAACATGAATTGGAGGCCATCATCCGCCAGAATTACTCTCATTGCGGATAGAGTTTAATTAATTATACTACAGAAAAAAGAAATTTTTAGTCACAACGTTTTCTTATAACACTTTAGTAACAATTTTTTTTATGTGACTAAATGTCACTTTTGGTCACAACCTTGTGACTAATATGCAATTAGTCATAAAATTTTGCTATGAATAAAACTTTTAGTCATGAGATTTTTAGTCACGCAAAAAGTTTCAATCACGTAGTGACTAAAAATCTTGTGAGTGAAAGTTTTAGTTATAATAAAAATTTATGACTAAATACATAAATACATAATAGTCATAACCTTGTGACTAAAAGTGGGATTTAGTCACATAAAATGTTGTGATTAAAAGTTTTATAAAAAATATTATGACTAAAAGTTTTTTTTTTTTTTTCTTTTTGTAGTGTTTGTCTGAACAAAACTATTGTTGGAATTGAATTTGACATTTGGTATTGATGGTGTTAAACCGAAATGACATGTCTTATGAAAATAAAGTCATTCAACTGCCAGTCTTATTATTAGGTATTTTAGCATTGATAGCCGATGTTGGTGTTCAACTAAGGTTGTATTTGTGTTATCATGACTCTGATTTTGACTTGTGTAAAGGCAAAATCTATAGTTGATTTGTTTAAGAATCTATAGTCGTTATTTGTGTTGTTTGATACTGTTTTGATCCTAAGATTATTCCAACGAGTTAGTGAATGAACGAATAAAACAAAATAAATAAAGACATAAAAATTTATAGAGGTTCACTCCAATGTGAGTGCTCTACGATGCTCGGGTTAATGAATCCAATACAATTAAGCTTGAGAAGCTTTTAGAGAGAAAGCTTTAGGCAGCTTCTAATGCGTTACCAAAACCGTGTTAGGGCCGTATAAAAGCACCCTACTTATCGATCTCATTTGGTGCAAGCACATTGTTGTCTCCAACATGGTGTGGCTTGTCTTGGCAGTCTTCTAATCTTGATCCTTTGCTTAGCTAGCTCGTGATGGACAGTAGACCTTAAGATACAAAATTTTCTGTCAACAACTTATTTCATGCGCATATATTCCTCATCGATCCTCATATTCTCATAAAATTTATTTATTTATTGTTACACTTAAGATGAGAGATTCAAATTGTGACGCCCCCTTATTACGTAGGGCTGTCAGTAGTAAGGGGGCGTCACGCCTTACTTACTTACTTACTTACTTACTTGAAAATTAGGGATATATATATATATTTTTTTGAAACTTACTTATAAAACATTTGTCTTTGGTAATACATCGTTACTACTTAAGTAAACGTTACTTAAGGTCTTTAGTTCCAAAATACCATGATACATAACTTGTCTTCATCATACATGCTTATATATACAAAACTTCTTTACTTATCAAAAGATTTGCGGAAACTATGCGTAGTGGTATCCATACCGCCTTCGTCTGCCGCCACACCGCTCCAACAATGCCCAGCACTAAGCTGCGGGTTTCTTACCTACAGTATGAAATATAACTTGATGAGCTTTCGCCCAGTAACCACAAACATAATCTCACAAAATATTTAAAACATCATGAAAACATTCATCATCATATGCATATGCGTGAACCATTTATGTTCCATTTATGCATTTCTTTTAACTTTCTTATCTTTCTTATGGGCTCCATAGTGTACGTACCTTTAACATATAGCGCGCCGCTAGATACAGTTAGATGGGGTTGCAAGTCCCTAACTGCTCCAGGAAAACATAACTGATTACACCCTCTCGTCTCGACGAGAGGGCGAATCCATAAAAATCCTCCACCTTGGTGGAGGTGTTGAAAAAACGGATCCGGTATTAGAGTTACGGCGCAGCGGAAGTTTTAAAAATTTTATGCCGTTTCCGGAAAAGAAGCTCATGATGCATATAACAATAAATTAATTCATGATCACGCGTACCTTATTTCTTGGATTCCGGAATTGCTAGAGCGTTTGACCAACGTGTCTTCTCTACTATTCTCGAGTTCCACGTCTCAAAGTGTGTGTGGGCACACGTTCTATGAATCCAAGCGACCGGTATTTCTTTCCGAAGTCTAGATCCCTCCTTCTCAATTCCGATGATCCTCGTTGAGAATTTGATCCAACTTCTTTCTTCAAAACTACAAAACAGAAACCGGTTAACCTCCTATGAAAATAATCACTCGGTTTAACCTTTCTTGCAGTTTTGATTCAATGGAATTTTCTTTCTTTTTCTCTCTCACAAGAAAGCCGAATTTTTGATGTGGAAGAAAAAAAAAATTTTTTTTTTATTATTAAAAAAAACGTTTTTCCCTTTTAAAATTATCAAAAATTGGTTTTTCAAGAACTCCTAGCCTTTATATAGTATTACAATCCTTTTCAAAATTTATCTCCTACTTGAAAAATAATTAATAATTATTTTCCGGATAAATCTTGAACCAAAAGATCATACAACTTTAGGGCTAGATTCATTGAACCTAAAAACAAATTTCAAGAGGAAATCCCCTTTAAAATTCGGCCACAAAGTGAGAGAAATCTTGATTGGTGGTTTAAATTTTAAATCAAGAATCTAGACTAGTCAAAAGATCCTAGTCCTATCTAGATTCAAACTTCTTTTAAACCTTTTCGAATTTAAATAGGATTCACATATTTGAATAAATATTTTCCATAAACATTATCCATATTAATTAATTTAAATTAATGAAATATTTCAAATTTTCTTTCCTCACAAAAACCATGCACCTCTTTAATTAGGAAAGAAAAATTCATGAAATAATCTCCATTATTTAAACCAATTAATAATTAAATGTTAGGAATATATTTAAATAATTTTGAAACAAAATTTTCTTCCCTCCATACAATTAAAAAACGTGCACCACTTTTAATTAGGAGAGAAAAATTTTGTTTTCCAAAATTCAAATACAATCTTATTTTCAAAATTCAAATTAACCAATCACATGTTGACAAATCATTTGTCTACAAATTTCACATGTCCAATCCTTTCTGGATTGCATGTTAGAGAGTACCATGTCTTAATAGACATTACAAAATTCCATTTACAATTTACCGATCTCATTAGGAACAAATCCCGAGACGCTTCGTGGAACTATATGAGCTAATAGAGGGACCCGATGGAAATATGTAAAGAGGCTCCTATAATTGTGAAAAATTAATCCCAGATTAATTATCCATCAATTATCAACTTCAAAACTATTCCACTAAAAGTTTGAAGCTGAACTCCTGTTTACATACCGTATTACGAAAGCTCTCTCACGTAGTGCTTCTTCCATGATTTATTCATCGCTTGCTTAATCCCCATATGTTATCCATGATTGAATTAAGGACTTTTTCCGTTTTACCTTTTCAATCATTTTAACTTAAAGTTCAATTATTCTCCATTGAAAGAACCACCAATTGTAAAACCATACAATTGGAAAACCACCAGAGAACACAAAGTAAACCGATGGCCAAGATCTTGTTATACTATCTTTCAATCCCCGAATAATACCTTTAAGTAGATAACATTTACTATCATTAAGATAGCTATGGATTCCGTATCTATGAATCTTGATTTCTCCATCCATAAGTCATGCACCCAAAACACAAGTATGTTGACCATGAATTAACAGTGTCTCACCTTTAGTGCATCAAAGTACATAAGTCATGGATGCGAACTCAAGTAATCATTTCAGGATTAAGATTAATGCAGGATGATAATCAAAGTATCATTGATTCTTATAAACGGAATTATTAAACCGAATCAATTAACACTTTAGGTCCAGTCCAATGTCATACCTCAATACTGGTATACATTAAAGTTTCTACTCGGAACCTATCCGATGGTCAAGACAAACCATCCATCCAAGGAAGTAGACAACCTTTACAATCTTATCATGAATAAGATCCCCAAATCTTATTCCGTTGATTGCGGACTATTTATTTAGACTGTTATCAAATTACCACGTCTTCTATGCATACCCCGTATACATATGGTAATTCGATATATTACCAACAGCCTAGGAGTATTTTATGTTTGCTCAAAATAATTATACAATCAACAAATGAAAGTAAATAGGACACAACTTATTAAACATGAATAATTTCTTCTTATTAATATCAAAATGTCATATTTACAGAAAATCCCTAAGATTTTCTATCCTTAGGGCACCTATAGATCCCAACAGGAGGTTGGTACGACACTTTACTTGTGACTTCTTACCATGTTATTTATCTTTAGTGAACATACTCTATGATGTCACTATATGATAACATACTTTTTATCTCATTAATAACATGGCATGGCATTCTTTTCATTCATGGCATTTGCAAACATGACATTTTCATAAACATGACATTTTGCAAATATAGCACCTTTTTACAACATATCATTTTGCGAAAATAGCGCTTTTTATAAACATAGCATTTGGCAAAAATAGCACTGTTTAATAACATGTCATTTTGCAACAATAGCACTTTTCATAAAACATGGCATTTCATAGATATAACACACAACATTTTGCAGTATATTTGAAAACCACATACTTGAACATAATTTACTAGCTTTCATACTGCAGGTGAGGTTTATACTTACCTCTAGTGCCGTATCCTTAGAATCGCGTTCCTTAAATCGTCGGCAACCGCAATTCACTTTCCTGATATACCAAAAATATAGGATCAGAATCCTTTCGTAAGGTGTTGGTGACCTACCAACACTCACATCTACTTTTGGTTGTATGTCCCCTATACATGATATCCATCTTGGCCACTTTAATCCCCATTCTTTATTGAACTTGGATAAATCCTTATGAGGTTACATTGGGTAACCCTTTTTAGTTAGAGCCTTGTTCTCTTATTGGGCTTTGCTCATACATCCTTGTTATTGGGTTATTTCCATTAACCCCTTTAAATCATAGCCCAAATATACATGTAGGTATCCCTTAGGGTTATGTCGGGTAACCTTTAAGGTTAACCTTAATTAACCTTGGGTCAACCTTTTGTCAACCCTTGGTTATCCTTGGGTTTGTAACTCGGATATAATATCCGGTTACCGTTCGTAATCGGCTTGTTTACCAATTTTAGTATAAAATTCCTCTTCCTTATTTTTTTGGAAAATCTTGTGTGATTAACTTCCAAAAATCCTTCATTCTTCTTATAAAAATTCTAACTCCTTTAATTAGAAAATACCTTAGCTTAATCTCGTTATTTTCTTTAACTTGTAAATTCTTGGTTGAAACCCTTTTTTTCTTTACTTTGCGGAAAAATGTGAATTTTCAAACCCGAGCCCTTAAAATCCATGGTTTTTGAAATAAATCTTTTATAAAATCATTTGGGGTCGGAAACCACCTTTGGAACGGTTTCCGAAGCTAAAATAACCATTTAAGAACACTTCATAAATTTTCTAGAAAATATTTTCGTGAAACTCATTTGCAAGATTTCGGGCTTTTTGCGCATCTCTCACGAAACGCGCCCAGTTTAAAAATTGGCTTGGAATTTGAAAAACTTGTCTTCACGAAAGTTGTAGCTATCGAAAAATACTAAAACTTTTATGTTTTGCACAAAATCCAGTTCGGCCTAGAACAGTACCATTTTTTATTTGAAAACGGGTTAACTCTGAAAAACTGTGTGGAGAACGTCCCAGGGTTCAGCCACGGGTTTTGGGTAAAACGGAGGCCGTTGGAGTCTTATTTCGAGATTTTGTCTACGCTGTCCTCTAGGAAAAGTTGTTCCAAACAACTTTCATGTTTTGAGTTTTACCTCATTCGGCCTCTAAGGGCCTTGAAATTACCATTTCCCGAAACTGACCAGATTCGAATCCGAATTGGCAGTTTCGGTTCCTCTCTTCGGTTTACATCCTATTCGCGGAATCTATCTCGACCGATCACATCGGGAGCTTAGACAACATCAAGCAGCACTTCTAACGCCCCATTAAAACCCATAAATCCATCTCATTCTACTCATGCAACCCCAAATCCGAAAATTAAAAAGACTAGGGTTACATGGTTCTAACTCATGCATCATCACATACCATCAACACAAAATCCAACCCTAAGTCTAGCATGCTCTCATGGTTGTCAAGGTAGATTTTTGGCCTAATCTTATGGGACATACAACCTAGTTTCTAGCATGAAAAATCCATCATTTTCAAGCACAAATTTTAAAGCAATCAAGCATAAAAATCAGCCAACCAACCCTAACCTTATCAAGCACACACACCATCAATAATAAGGGCAGAAAATTAAAGTGGACTTATGTCCTTACAAACCACTTGAATCAACATCAAAAACACTTAAATAAAACTTAGATTCAAGGTGGTTTAAGAGATTTTACCTCAACCCAAGTTAGGGTTTTGAAAATCCCAACTTTCCTTTGGTTCCTCTAGCTTGCTCTAGCCCACGGTTTCTTCCAAGAAAATGCATCCAAATTTTTTTTTTGTTAGCTCTTCTTGCTTCTAATCAAAAACCGAAAATCACATGAATAATAACCAAGTTTTTCTTACCTTTTCTCCTCCTCCTCTTGCTCGGTTTCCTTCCCAAAAGTTCACCAAAAATTTCTCAACTCCTTCCTTGTTGGTGGCTCACGGTCTTGCACAAGAAAATGAGATCCAAGAGATTTTTCTTTGTTAGCTTTTTCTCATCTCTAACCGAGCACTATCAAGGAGGAAAACCAAGGATTTTTTTCAAGATCCACATACCTCTTTTCCTCTTGCTCTTGGTCGGCTAACTCTTGAAGAACTTCACCAAAATTTTTCCCAACTCTCTTGTCTCTCTCTTGCTCGGCTACCTTCCCAAAACTTCTCCAAAATTTTTCAAATTCTCTCTAACTCTCTTCTCTCTCTCTCCCACGGCTTTGTGCTGAAAATTTTCTGAAGATGAGTGTATGAGTTGGCTGCCTTGAGAAGGGAAATGGAAGAGGTTGCTTGCCTCAAAACAAGGCTTTATGTCTTGTCCTTTCTTGTCCATTGTGCAGCCGGATCCAAGGGGCTGAAAAGGAGTGGTTGCAGCCGGATTTTTGGGATGGAAAAGGCATGGGTTTGACTCATTTTTGTTCAACAAAAATGACTAGAGAATAAGAGGACTTGATGGACAAGAGTTGGTGCATTTTTCCTTGATTTATGGCTTTATGTCTAGTCTTGTTCCCATTGAATTTTCTTTTCCTTTTGCTTCCCTTTGGCTGGCCGAAACTCATGAGGAGAGGGGGGGGAGTGCTGCCGGATTTGATGGAGAGAAAAGCAGCCCCACATGGCTAGCTTTGGCTAGAAAAAGTAAGTCATAGGAATGGTGTTGTTGTCCTTTGCTTGGTTGGACTTGAAAAACCATTTAGTTACTCTAACCAAAATAATTTCCTTTCTTTTTCCTCTAGTTGGCCGAACTTATGGGGGGGGTAGAGGGCTGCCATTTGTAGTCTTGAGTTAGTGGAGGGTGATGTCAAGAGTTGATGTCATCTTCCACTAGCTCTTCCAAGGCCTTGTTTGGCCATCTCGTTCTTTCGCGGTTCCTTTCGCGCTCTACAGTTATTTCCAATACTGTGATGAGCATTCTTATTTTATATTTTGATCCAAAGATTTTCCCATGTAAATTTTGGACCGAAACTCTCTTTCTCCAATTTTTCGGAGACCTTTTTGCCCTTAATTCTTTTTCGGTGTGCTTGATTTTTCTAGGGTGGATTTATGGCTTATAAAACTTCATTTTTGGAGTTTCTTTCCATATTCCTCCATCATACTTGTAAAGTCGACGTTGTGACCCGTTCCGGTCAAACTTTGACTTTTTGGTCAACCCTTTGACTTTTTGGTCAAACCTTTGACTTTTTCGGTCAAAGTTGACTTTCGTAAAATTTCGTCCTTTTTCATTCTTTTTCCTTTAAAAACTTCATTCTTGGCTCGTAAAACATTAATTGAGTCTCAAAATCATTAAATGAGGACTCGAACATCGATTAAACAAAATTATGAATTTCTCGTTATTATTCATAATTTTTCATATAACACATCATAGATACATAAATTAGACTCTAATTCCTTATGAACAAGGAGATTACAAGTCTTCAAAATTTTGGGTCTTACACAAATTATATATCTATTTTGGAATCGGATATATGATTATCGTTCGATATTATATGCGATCACAATTGTAAAATTTATTATTTGGAAACTACTGATTATTTTTCAAACTTCATATGCAGTAGGATTATTATGTTGTTGCAACATATATATTAATTAATCCTTTTTTTTTTTTAAATTTTAATTCCCTTGAACTGATTATTGGTTGGCTGCCATATAGTGGCGAGTTGGGTTACTATCAGTCTTACCATTGTTGTGTGTTAATATCTGTAATTTGATAATTTATTTTATTGCAGGACAAGACAAGTGATAAAAGTCGACAAAAAGTGATTTTCAGAGGTGCAATTTTTGGTTGACCTCGCTGATTAAATTGGCTATTTGGGATATTGAAAAGTTGGTAATTTGTTCTCCAAGACGTTCGTGTAGAAATTCCAATATTCATCAATTGTGGTTCAATAAGAATTAGGTGGATTAAGAAATTGATGCAATACTGAAATCTAAAGGAGCATCTAGTCTTTGTCAAAAAATTGTATAATATATATATATATATATTCTCTTATAGGTTTATCATTATATACTAAACTTTTTTTTTTTTTTCAAAGACTAGGAAAAAACAAGAACCAACCAGAAAAACAACCTTTCCTTTCCAGCCCAGAAAAAAAAAAAAAAAAAAAACCACACTATAGGCCGAGAAACGTCAAATGGGTTCCGGCCGGGTCTAGATCTCGATCGTTAGTAGTTCAAAATTCACAATGCTTGTCGAATTGGGAATCTATGCAGTATAGATGCGTGGGAAATTAGATATAAAAAAGAAAGAGTGTGGTGTGAATTTTGAAAAAGTTGAATTGGATTTTTTTAATTCAAACATATGTGGAAGTAACTCAGCACCTTCTTCAATTTTAATTAATTAATTAGGCAGGACAATTTCAATTTCTTATAGTAGCACGATAATATAAGACGATAAAATCAATGCTTGTTCATCTTAATTTCTAATTTTTTCCCCCCATTTGTATACCTTAGATTACAGCTACTTTATCTGCAAGTTGTCCAATGATCACAACCAATTTTTTTTTCTTTTCTTTTCTTTTTAATTAGGAGTTATTGTTGCCCTTCCGCCAATGGACTGAATTAAGATTCGATTCACATGCTTATTATAGCGAAAATGATAGTATTCTTCCGTTTCTAAAAACTAAAATTTTATGGCGGCCATTTTTCATGTGATTCGATTAGTATATTAATAAGCATTCCATTAGCATTAGGCGTTAAATGTTGTATTTTCATGCCGATGATCTTAGGTCAAAAAATGCCCATATTACTTTTCATGATCATAATGTCATTTCTTTTAGCAAAGTGCGATAATAAGATAAACAGCAACCGAAATAAACAAAATTATAACGACAAAATAATAAGAAATTGACATGTAACAATACAGATATTGTTATCAACACAAATAATTAGAAACAAAAACGTGAATGAGAAGTTGAGATATGTGTATCATACGATGTCCTTAAAATGGATTTGCCCTCTCACTACTAGTGCTAGAGTTTGAATGGATGTTTGTATCTTAGGATACAACGGCAATAAGTAGCAATTGAGTATCACGAACCTATTTTTGGCGAACTGAACAATGTCCGAACTCTATTATATTGAATCCTAGTTGCACTATAGAATATATAAAATTCGAAAAGAGCTATGATTTTCAGTATCTTTAAAATAGTAGAGGAAAACCCTATTTATAGGGATTTTGTAGAAACATGACCATAAATCTGAATTAATTTTGGAGTTAACTTTTTAATTAATATTTTAGAATTGACACATTTAATTCTAAAGTAAACTCTGAACGTTTTGACGCATGATGGTTTGCTATAGCAAACTTCTATAACATTCCTGTACTACCGGATATATATTGTAATAAAATTGATACCACTTATCTTTGTGTCAATCCGGTATTATTCTCATACACGAAGCATATAGCAATTGATTTTCTCTTTTTTCTTGATCAAGTGCAAATCAATGGTCTTTGTGCGTCTTCTATTTTCTCCACCGATTAACTCGCGGAAGCCTTAACCCATCCTCTTTTGCGATAACGTCTTCAACAACTTCAAGTCAAGATTGGCGTTCTCCGCGGGGCATGCATGATAAGTAAATTATAAAGATATAGTGTTACACAAGTTAATGAATTATAAGAGATTTGTATAGTCCTTATCATTCTTTTCTTTTGTGTAAGCTTAATGTATATATATTGTAATCAGCTCTATCAATTAAGATAGGCAAAACCATTCACAAAATTCCTCTCTCTAAGTTTCATTCAAAATATAGGGAAAGAGACAAAATATAGACATTTCTTTCCTTTTTTCCCCCCAAGGTTTAAATATCTGCATCACGACATTTTGGTACTTGAACTTCTAATCTTAGCATAATAATGTACATGTATAAGAACAATGGCTTTAATGCTTTATGGGACAAGTCCTTACATTTCTTGTATTTACGAAGTTTGGGCCCTTCCCTATTTATTTACAGCATGTAAAGGGAGAGACTCATACCAAATATATTAGAAACAATGCTGGGAACGTATTAGTGTTTAACATCATTCAATAATAAAGTATAGGTTTCACAATATGAGATCTTCCAATAAGATTCACCTTTTTCTTAGTGTAATGTTTAATATCACTAATGTTATAAAGTATTTTTCATGTATTAAGTATCATTTTGTCATTGTACTAATAATTTTTTTTAGAGGGAAGAAAAAATAAAGAAATAAAAAGAAAACAAAATTGTCCTATGTAGGTCCATCTTTTTAATTGGTTGCTTGGGACTAGGGCTATCAATACGGGTCGCGACACAACTACAAGATTCGAAAACGACACGAATTTTACGGATTCGGGTTGGGACAAATAGGGGGAGGCTCAAATTCGGGTGATCCGAAATTGACACGGGAGAAAACGTGTTGTGTTCGGGTTGGACCCATAGAACCCAAACACGACTCATTTTTTTCCATGTCAATTTCGGGTCGATTTTCGGGTGACCTGAACACAGCCCTTGATCGACCCAAAAAAGTTTGATATGCTTTAAAAAAAAAACCCTAAAAAATTTGCTTTTAAAGTTTGATATGTTTTTGTTGAAGGTAAATTATTATTCTTATAGGTTTTTTATGAATTTGGGATATAATTTGCTTAAATTGAATTGGTTTTTGTATCAAACTCAAATTAATTGCGGGTTCAATTTGGATCCAATTTGAGTTGCAGGTTCAATTCAGATCAAATTCGTGTCGCGGGTTCAGTTCATGTCACAGGTTCAATTCGTGTCGCGGGTTCAGTTCGTGTCGCATGTCAAGTTCGTATTGTGGGTCAAGTTCGGTTCGTGTTTGTGTCAACCCGTTACGGGTTCATGTTCTGTTCGTGTCGTGGTTTGAATTTGTTTTTATGTCACGGGTCGTGTTCGGATTGGGGAATAAAAAAATCGACACGTCTCTAACATGACACGAATCCAACATGTGACATGAATTGCCACCCCTACTTGGGACCACTCTTTTAGTTTGACTTATCTTCAACTACCACATGAATTTTGGTTTAACGTGAAGGAAACATTGTTTTATTATTTTAAGGAGAATAAACAAGCAAAGCAAAAAATAAAAAGAAAAAAATCCACGTGACAATGGGGTGACCTAACAAAAACAATTCCACTGGCTACTATGACGAGTACATTTGGGGTGCTACTTGGCTTTGCTATGCCACTGGAAATGCTTCCTACATTTCTCTTGCAACCACTGTCGGCTTTGCTAGAAACTCAAAAGCCTTTTCCGATATCCCAAACTTGAGCGTGCCGAGTTGGGACAACAAGTAACCCGCTGCCATGCTCTTGTTAACCAGGTTAAATCAAGGAGATATACACAACATCCTTAAATTTATAGTACCGATATTTTCATAGATTTTAAATTTTATTTTTCCCCCTACTTGATCAGGTTTAGGATGTTCTTGAGTCCAGGGTACCCATATGAGGACATGTTGCAGATGTACCATAATACCACGGGCCTTAAAATGTGTAAATATTTCGAATGCTTTAATGTCTTCAATTTTACTCGAGCTCAATCAAGGAGGGCCACAACCTCTTCAATACGTAGCTACTACCGCTTTCTTGGCATCTCTCTACGCCGATTACATGGCCGCCATCAGTGTCCCCAGTTTCCACTACGGCCCCAATTATTTTTCACTACTTGATCTGCGCAACTTTGCCACCTCTCAGGTTCCCTCTCTTCTTTGCTCTACATGCTCTAATATAAGAAAAAATTAACCAATTAGCTAAGTGAGTTCACTAATTAAACAACAGTATGAACATGTTCTCTATTGTTGATTTGTGTTTAATTTTTGGAAATGACAGGTGGACTACATCCTAGGCAATAACCCCATGAAAATGAGCTATGTAGTGGGCTATGGCAAGAACTTTCCAAGGCATGTCTATCACCGTGGCGCGTCGATACCCAGCGACAACAAGTACTACTCGTGCACCGGCGGCTATGTGTGGCGTGACACACATAATCCTAATCCTCACAACATCACAGGCGCTATGGTTGGTGGCCCGGACCAGGTTGATCGGTTCAACGACAAACGCAGCCACTATATCAACGAGCCGACAATGGCGGGCAATGCGGGGCTGGTTGCTGCACTCGTGTCTCTCACAGAAAATGGTGGTAGTGGCATAGACAAGAACACCATGTTCTCAGCATTTCCACCACTTAGTCCACCGAGCCCATCACCACCACCACCATGGAAGCCATAATCAACTACTTTGAAAGCAAATATTTCCATTCCGTACCGTTTCTAAAGCCTTTTAAACTTGCGCAATTTGTACCTCACTGTGACTTTCTTTTTTTTTTTTTTTTTCTTTTTTTTTAAGCTCATGTCTATATATAACAAGCTAGAATTACTGAATTATTTGTTCCTTCAAATGTGAGAAACTTGTAAGTTGAGCCTAAATAAAACATTTTACCTTGAGTCCTGTATGCATATGACATATAAATATTTATAAAATTCTCTATCACTTATTAGTTATTAGTTTTAAATTGATTTTATGAATAATTAACTAGCACTTTTTCTCTTAAAAAGGACGACAAATACTTTAAAATAAACAAATTAAAAAAAAAAAAAAAAAGGAACGTGGGTATTCCACCCTCAACCATGACATGATCTTTAGCATTTTGTCTCCGATATGAACAAAAAAGGAGATAAATTTTCTCCTCAAAAAAAGAAAAGAAAGAGAGTAATTCAATATATGTTAAGACATGAGTACATATGCGGAAGAATTTTAAGATTACTCTTCTTTTGTAATCATAGATGATTAAAAATTAAATCATCAAAACAGGTGCATTCCTTGACTAACATTTGATAATGTGTTACTTTATTTAACTTACCATATAGCAAATTAAGCAACCTGTTAACTTTTTCAAATATAATTAAAAAATATATATATGTATAATTTGTATTTGAATTGAGAAATTAGTGTCTGGTACAGAATGGTATAGAATCAACCAAGACATGATTTTTTGTTTTTTTAATTTTAAAGTAAGTGACCCACAAGCTATTGCCAAGTGACCAAGGGCACCTACTCATGTATATACAACTCAACGCTAGATTCTTATATTTTTCATCCCCTAATCATTTCTTATATTTACAAATCTCGTCCCATCTCTTAATTACCAAAAAAAAAAAAAAATCACATGACACGAATAACAGTTTTTCATAAGATCTACAAAACTCCTAATTAGGGGTGATGGAGAAACCATTGAAACTTTTCAAGAGACAGGCAACAGAGAAACCTCATAGTGCCATAAGTTTGGTTGGTGGTAGACTATTGTGCAGCTCTTGTCAAGTGTTAGGGATATTTTTTTTTTTTACTTTTTTTTTTTTTTGGGTTAGGAATAAGCAAGCCACCGACCTAAATTATTCCAACGGACAATATAATGAGCAACTCCTTAAGAAATTCTGGAAACCAAAAAAAAAAAAAATCAAAAGATAAAAAAAAAATGTGGATTCAACCCAAAGTTTGATCGCATTTCTTGTAATTACTAAGTTTGGGCCCTTTCCAATTATGCACAACATATAAAGGGAAGGACTCATGCCAAATATATTAAAAATAATGCTAGGGAACGTACGAGTGTTTAATATCATTTACTAATAAAGTATAGATTTCACAATATGAGATCTCCCAATAAGATTCACCTTTCTCTTAGTGTATTATTTAATATCACTAATGTTATAAAGTATTTTGCATGTATTAAGTATTATTTTGTCGTTGTACTACTAATTTTTTTTAGAGGGAAGAAAAAATAAAGAAATAAAAAGAAAACAAAATTGTCCTATGTAGGTCCATCTTTTTAATTGGTTACTTGGGACCACTCTTTTAGTTTGATTTATCATCAACTACCACATGAATTTTAGTTTAAGGTAAAGGAAACATTGCTTTGTTATTTTAAGAAGAATAACCAAGTAAAAAAAAAAGTAAAAATAAAAAAAATCCACATGACGATGATGTGGCCTGATCAAAAAAACTATTGAGTCTTTTAAATATGTGTAAAAAATAAGACGACACAATAGAATAGAAAACATAAAAAATTATAAAGCTATGACCAATTTTTTAAGTGTCACGTTTTTTTTTTTTTTTAGGAAAATATCGTAGTGAATGGCCATTAATCGTTAATCATTTCCCAACTTTTCATTGGACTAGGTTGCTTTAGATTTCTAGTGCATATGAAATAAATTTTGAAATCTTATGTTAGTCCTGCCTTCTAAAAATGAGTAAGGACACCACAATAATGTAGTAGTTTATTCCATTATCATTTAGGTCCAATCCAAATTATTATAATTAATTTTGTAAGTAATACATGAATGAGCAGGTTATTAATATATATATATATATATATATATAGCCTTACTCAGAGTCTAAAAATTTAGGTAATATTCTAGCTTACTATTGCGAATAGCAAGAGCCAGGGTCCGGCGGAGCAACTCTTCCTGGTCCGGCTACCGGAGCAGCGGCAATTCCTCTTTGATTCAACAAACACCTGAAATGCGCTAGCCTTCCTGTGACCTCCCTCGGATCTTTGGCCAGCTTATCGTAAGGTGTCCATAGCCGCTCTTCAAAACAATATCGAAAAACAAGACGTAAGAAAAATCTATATTTTGTTGGCATAAGATTCCTGGTAAACACAAGAAATGCAACAATGCAAGTACCTGCAGCAGCTGCAGCACGGGGCCATATGGTTTGTTGAATATCGGAAGCATCGATATATTCACCCCACATGCAAACCTCACCGCCGATAACTAGTTTTTGTTGGCTTGGATTTGTGATGTTTGCAAGTGGTTCATTTGAATAGAAACCTTGCCATTCAGTATCTAAATAGTGCAAATACCACTTGTCCTGGTTACTCACTATGCACCTCAACCTGGCTGCCACTACTTTCTTAGCGACACCGCCCCCAAGCCTGCCATTAAAGTATCAAGTTCACATAAATTCATAACAATATTTCTGGATTTTAGAGAGTTTAATAATTGTACCAGTTGTGCACCACGGTCTTGCGGCTCAATTTATTGCCAAAGTTATTGAACGTTTCTTCCCTGTAAAATTTTTTAGAGTAGATCAGATGTAAAACTAATTTATGTCTCTTATTTATTTATTATTATTATTTTTTAACTGAAAAACATTGCACGTAAGTTTCATACCAGTTAACAATTTCATATCCATAAGACAGAGCTATATTTTGTGCTCTCAAGACAAAGTATTTGTATGCTTCGGATCCATTCATACCATGCTTTCTTAGCCTGCACAACATGATAGGTGATAAGCAATGAAGTTTCGGTTAATTTATATTCCTTAAAACTTGAATTCTAAAAGGCTATGAGAATTAGAGTACAATCTTCTCTCAAACGCGAAAGGGAAAAAAAATGAATGAAGAAACTGTTTACAGAAACTAAATATGACCACTTCAACCGCCTTTACTAGGCAAGCTAGCTAAAATTTGTTTAGAAGCTGCTGTGATGCTGAAGAAAATGAGACTTTAGATTAATTTTACCATTTTCTAATGCGAGGAGTGGTCGTCCACAACCTGAAAAGTTGGAGACAATTGTAAAAGGTTGACATTGTTTTTAGAATACAAATTGGATCAAAAAGTTTTACATTTAGTCAACTCATACGCTAACAACGTTATTTAACATCTTGACAATAGTTCTTTCAAGATATCCGATGCCGGAGAAGATATATTCGGATGGTTTAAGTAATATAAGGCAAGGAGCGGAGTTCATGCACTTACTTGTATTAACTTCGTCGCCTCCCAAGTGAACGAACTTAAATTTAAATATCTTCCTAAAGTCTGAAACACAAGAAAATTAAAATAAGAAGAAGAAAAACAAGAATAATAGACAGAGATACATCTAATTGTATTTGACATTCAAGAGTATATGTCTGAACAAATGACAAGAGACAGAGATTTTACCTGAAAGAATTCCACTGATTACTTTGAAGGTGAATTCATTGCTAACATCAAGTGGTTCTTGGCACATCTTTGAAGGCCACAGCAAAGGGTAACCAATCCCCCTAACATTAAGACCATTGGCTAATTTAAACAACTTGATGCAAATGGTAACTTATGCAAGCTTATGAATTTGAGTTTGTGTGTCTTCTTTTCAAGGACAATTTGGTTCTCTCTGTTAATAAAATATCATTTACATTATGCAGAAAGAGGTTATTTTAGTTGCTTCTGGCGCTGTTCTTTGATGCAACAGAAATATAAGTAGGCATATTTAAGTTGAAAAATACCATGAACGAGCATGTCCTGGGACATCTATTTCAGCCAATACGTTAATTCCTCGTCTTTCAGCATAGCTACAAATATCTAAACAAAATATTAGAACTAAATAAGAATGGTAACATACATACACACAAACAAATTTATACATATACAAAATAGAAAGAAGACAGAAATCACTTGCCTTACAATTTCTTTGGCATCTTCTATGGTATATCTTTCTGATTCAGAATAAGCACCGTTCCAGAGTTTCGGATATGAAGGTATCTCCAATGGAAAAGACTGTGAATCCACGATATGCCAGTGCAACACATTCTGTTTATTTGAGGTAAAGAAAGGATTGGGGATGGCAAATCAATATGTTAACTAAAGCTTCACCTCAGTTTTGCAAGGTTTTTGAAAGAATCCGAAAGTTCAAAGAGCTTAAAAGTGTACCAGCTTTGCGTAGGACATGGAATCAATAACTTCCTTTATCACTGGCAGTGGCAAATAATGTCGAGATGTATCTGCACATAATCAATTGATTTGCAAGATTACATCATGAATTCATTCGGAAATTTTGTTTATGAAGCATCCAAATTTGGTTACGCAATATTCTATGCCATAAGCATTACAAGTCTGTGGATGCATAGGATGACAACAAGTTGCGCTTTAGGCCGCATTTGGCATGAGGAAATGGTGGAAGGAGCTATCGTGGGGACGGGTTGACAGGTTATTGAATCATTGAATTTCAAGCAACATATATTAAATTCCCTATAAGAAACAGAGAAGGGGGTTGAACTTGTACTTAAAAACTAACTAAAACACACATCATATGGGAAAAAAAAAAAAAAAAAGAAACAAAACTAGTAAGACAATGATCAATGAACAAAGAAATGAATGAAGCATATCCGACGTATATCTCTTTTTTTTTTTTTTTTTTCTCTTTAAATGTTGAAATATACCCCTTCCCTCTGGATGAAAATATTGGTTGACTATGCACATCAAGTCAAAAAAGAAAATTAAAAGCACAAAGAAACAGTTGAGACATAAATGTATGGAAAGAAATTATATGAATGGAATCACTCTGACCTATCAAAAGCCTCTATAAGAGAATCTGGGCTCATCAATAACGGTCCATGGTACCATATGAACTTCAAGTGTTTTGTCTTAACGTTAAATTGGCACAACTGGCTGAATGTCTGCAAATTGTGCCAAATTGTAAATAATTAATCACAAATAGTCTTTCCCCTGACATTAAACAAACACAGAAGAAGAAAAATTTACCTGCAATCCATGTAACACTCCGTAAACCGTCTTTGCCTGCATTTTTTCATTTCAAGTAAGGTTAACATTATTGTTCAACTGTTGAGTCGTGAGAAGTGAAGCAGAGAAGGTAGCTCAGCTTATGCATTTTGGTTGATTACAGAGCATTGCATCAAAAATTTTACAAAAATTATAAGTAGAAAAGAAACCAAAATTTTAGGCAAAACTTATAGAAAGCATACTTTTACTTTTACTTTTAGTTTTGGTAGTAAATATTGTTGTTTTTGCCGATAGATTAAGATCGTAAGGTATCATGTGTGAATGTCCATATTCCAAATTTACAAAAATTAACAAATGAAAAATAAAAAAGGCAGAAAGAAGAAGCTTTTATAATTAAGGACAACAACAGACCAAAGTACATCAAGTCAAAGAGAAAATAAATGATTGATAAAAGTAGTTCATAAATGTAGACTCTGACATTGACTAAAATGCAATATTAATGTATGAAATTATATGTAAGTGGAAAGGAAGATAAACAGTAGGTGGAACAAACGAAGCTAGCATATGAAAAAAAAAAAAAAAAAAAAAAAAAAAAACCTCAAGAGATGCATAGACAGGATTCCGCAAGTGAGCAGGTGAAGGAATTGACAACTTGTACCACTCATCTACTCCATATCTTAACTGCAACAACATCAACAATAACCTCTTTACCATTTCGTTTCTTTCTACAATTCGAGTTATATTGCTTGTAAATGTACAAATTTAATTAAGGACAAAATGTTAGTTTGTTATTAAAAAAAAAAAAAAAGAAGAAGAAGAAGAAGAAGAAAAATTAATTGAGAAGAAAAATAAGAAAAAGTACAAGCAGTGGAGGAAAAAAAAAAAAAGGAGGAAAATGTGGGTAGGTAGTACCTCTTGATCAATGGAAGAAACGACAACGTTTAGTCCCAGAAGAAGGGAGGAAGAAGAGTTGAGGAAGTGGGTAGGAGGATAAACGACGTGATCGAGTTGGATGAGGGAGAGGAGTCTGGAGAAGGCGTCGCGGAGAATGCCAAAACGTCGTCGTATTTGGTGGAGATATGGAAATCCTTTGGTATGCTCAGAACAACATTACTACTACTACCATGGCTGACATCTTTAGGAAGAGGCCATATTTGAATCTGCAGCTCATTATTTCCTGCTGAGCCTTTAACAACATTCACCACTTGAACCACTACCACAGCTACATACCATAACAATACCAGTCTAATATTTGGGATTTTCTTTGCCATTCCAATAAACAAAATCAAAACACAATTTAAAGAAACAAGAAATGTTGCTTATACATGTATATGTATATGAATATATATATACACACACACGAAGATGAAGCTGAAGATGATGCAGCCAAGATCAGAGAGAGAAAGAAGGAAGAAAGAAATGGAATGGGAAAGGGAACGTAATCTGTGAAGGAGCTGTGAGGCCAGGTAGCTGGATATTTGGATTGATTTAATTGCCTTTTTGGAATACTTTTATATATATTTATACATAATATATATATATAATTTTCTTCTCTTTTTGGAGGTCGTGACTTGTGACTGAGAGAGAAAAAGGGAGAGACAAAGGGGAGAGAGAGAGAGAGTTGAAACAGCAGAATGGCTTTTTAGTGGTGATTTTATGTCTATGCTCTAATTTAGAGAGAGACGGCAACAATCACAAACCGGGCAGCGTACCTTATCATTTCATGTGTTGTGTTTAACAAGGTCGTACCTTATCAACTTAAAAACCACCCCATCCAATTATACCGAATTAACACCAATATTGTTATAATTATTATTATTATTTATTTATATAAAAAAAGACTTCCATTCTCAGTGAAATATATATTGTAATAAGAAAAACAAAAATATAACGTAACAAAAATAAAATCTGGAATTACTGTATTGGGTTTTTATTATTACGTTATATGTTATTTTTTTGTCTATAATATGGTCATATCAAGCAAAATAATAATAATAATAAAGAGTCATTTAGTATCTGGTAATATGTAAAAATTGTTGGTAGCTGTTTTGGTCTCGTACGGCGATGATGAATAGTGCATGTGTTAGAAGTTTGCCGTTTTTATTTATTATTATTTTTTCTTTGGTTGCTGGCTCTGACAACTAATTACCTCCTTCTTTTTTTTTTTTTTTTTTGTATTCAGGTTTGTTTGGTTTCAAGTTTATTTTAAGTTAAATTGTATTATTTTTTATCATTATTTTTATTTTTTCTGAAAAAATTGTTTGTCTTTTTTAAAAAATTTTATTTTTTCTAAAAAATTACTATTGAAATTTAAAAATCTTAAACTAAACTCATACACTAAACATCCCATCAAAAAATTTTTTTTTTTTCCAGTGGGACCTCCATCCAATCCGTTACGTATGCACTCTCAATCTCATAATTGTAATTTTGACTTCTTTTTAGATGGGGGAAAATCTCTTGGGACCTGATGCACCATCCATGGTGCTCAATTTATTACAAATGAAATGTGACACCAATTAATAGTGTAAAAGATTAAAATAAGTTATGAGAAAATATATAACATAGATCTTGATTAATTTTTCTTGACTTGAAGTTAAAAATAAATTTTTTTTTCATATTTTGATTTTAAAAAAAGAAAATGATAGACTGCTAAAATAATATAAATTCTGTTCAGTTTTTCATGAGTTTAAGTTAAAAGTATATTTTATATATAATTCCAATTTCGACTTGCTGAAAAGAAAGTTTTAAATTTTAAATTTTTAAAAAATAAAAAAGAGAAAACAAAATGTAATATAGATTTAAGAGTTTTGAAATTAAGTTGTAAAAAAAATACTGTTCTAAATGGGGTCTTAAATTGTAAACTAATTGGAGTACTATGTTTCCCATGGAAACAGAAAGAAGGTGAAAGGTGAGGTTGGCTATATAGAAAAGAGAGAGATATCCAAGTAAGATAATAATAAAAATAAAGAAAGTGTTCATTTGAGATTACATTTATCCCCAACGAAGAGATGGGAACAATCTCGTGGATGAATGATAATGGACATCTGAAAGTCAAACCCTCGTGGCCAATTAATTTTATCTATTATGTAGTGTTTGGAGATGGGATTAGGAAATCTCTTTAAAATCTTGTGCCCAATTAAGTTTTGTTTTTTTTTCCTGCAATAAAAAATTTTAAATAAACTGTATAAATATAATATATATACATATATGTGTGTGTGAAAATCAATTCATAAACTTAGAAAGCGTTTGGAGTGATCACTTCAGTTGAAGTTCTCGAAATATTTTTTATTTTTTTCTCCAAAAGCAAACCAATTTTATTATTTATATCTCTAAGAAACTGTTTGGTTTAGAGGGAGTTTGGTGTGTAAGTTTGAGTTAAGATTTTTAAGTTTAATTTAAGTTAAATTAAGTTTAGTTTAAAAGGTGAGTGTTTGGTAAAGAGTTTGAGATAAAAAGTTTTGTTTGAGTTGATTGTTTGATAAAAAAGTTTGAGTTAAAAAGTTAAAAAAAAAAAACAAGGGCCCTGTTTGGATGTTAAAAAATTGAATTAACTAATTTTTTTGCTTTTTGTGTTTAGTAACTTATCTTAACTCCAACTAAATGGAATTTTTTCACCTCAATTTTTGTCATTTCCTGAAAATACAACAAAATTTATAACCAATATTTCCAAAGTTAAAACTATTCGAACTTAAAATTTTAAACTCAGTTCAAAGTCAGCTCAACTTAACATTCTATTATAAGTTCCAGTGCACAAAAATGGAATAATTAAAATACGCTCAATTAACGTCACCAACTGAGTTGAGCAGATGTTTTTTTTTTTTTTTTGTAACTTATTTTAACTCCAACTAAACGGTACTTTTTAACCTCAACTTCTGTCTTTTTTCAAAAAATCAACAAAATTTATAACTACAATCTACAAAAATTATAATCAAACTACTCAGAACTTAAAATTTTCATTTATCTTCAATTTAACATTCTATTGTAGGTTCTATTGACGCAAAATGTCAACATTAATAAAATTAATGTATAACACCAATCAACTTACATCATCGAAATATTTTGTCAAAGTACGTAAATAGCCGTAAAATACACCCACAATCGGTATATAGTAGGTCAGTAAACTTTGACAAAATATTTTATTAAGCATTACAGTCCTAATGTTGCCAACAGTGACAAAATGACGCCAGTTATCACGTGGTTTTATATCACGGGGCTGATTGAAATCTGTCTCACATATCATCAGCCATCATATCTCTTACCCGATTCATGGCATCCATACTCGTGTCATGTTGCTGTGGTCCTGTACTGGGACCAATACCAGAGGCTACGTCGTCAAACACTTAATCTGCGTTCACATCAACATTTTCACTTACAGGCATACAATTTGCGACGTACTCTTCGTGTAAGGAATCCCCAACCTGCACCATCCGTATAAAATTATGCAAAACCGCACAAGCTACGGGGATCATAGCTTGTTTGTCCATCGGGTAGCTGTTGATGCCTTTTAGTATTTTGAATCTACCTTCCAGACACCAAATGTCCGCTCAATACAGTTCCGCAGTGATGAATGTGTGTAGTTAAACACCTCTCTTCGGTTGCCGAGCCTGCCCCGCCTTCATCGATATTCAGATAAATGATATGTCTCTAGGCGATATGGGCTCAAGAAACAATCCTTGTTAGCGTAGCCTGAATCTGCTAAGTAAAATTTGTCTACAAAATAATACCACAATATGAATGGTAAGTCCAATTTTCTATTTAAATAATAATGGAATATGAAAAATTTACTGACATAACAACGCCAATTCTTTTTACCTGAAGGAGGTATTGGGAAACCCTTGAATGCAATTGCCTCTTCCAACATTCAAGCATCATGACATGATCACTCACACCCGGCCAACATATAAGTGAATCTCATGTCAAACGAATAGGCCGCTAATATATTCTAGGAGTGATACCCTTTTCAATTAATCCAACCGTCCGCATTTTCAGAGGGAGGCACACATGGGACGTGTGTGCCGTCTATCGCGCCAATACAACCCTGCAAAATATTTACACTATTTAAATGTTAACAACCAATAAACTTATATCTGATTTTTTATTACAGTAGTGTCATACGATGATATCAGTAATTCGGATGGATAACATACATCAAACCATGATCGATATTTGTACCCGTGCTCCAGAATCAATGGTTGAACCGCCGTGTAGTCGGGTGGCCTGATAAACTCATCTTTTAGTGCACAAATGGCCAATAACACTGCATAGAACCACCGCGATGTTGTTTCTTTCGAGTGTTGGAATAAGTACGAGGTTTGTTGGATTGTGGCGCCTTGTGCACAAATAGATAAAAAAAAATGAACAACTGCTCGTCTACAGTCATGTTATTAGTTGGCGATAATAATGCCCGACTGCTTAATAGGTCACTTAGTGCTTTGAATGTGCCGGCTTCCATACTTATTATTCCTTGAATTATTTGTGGGTGGCCATTTAGTATCTCGTTCACCCGCATCCTACCAGTTAAACTTGAATTATGCATCGGTAGTGGATCTCTTCGCCTGTTACGCCGTCATGTAGTCGTCGCAACCACTGTCATTACAGCCATAGCATCAATGTCGCATTGGCTGTTTTCGGCCGCATGGTTGTCATCTTCATGGTGGTGGCCGGGAACATGGTCGCTCATGTTCATATTGCCGTGCTTGACTTTACTTGCACTAGAATTCCTGTTATACATTAACGTACGGATGGAAAACATGTTGCATTAGTTGGAAATCCGTTACACAGTTGTTTAATTTTGATAAATGCCCACATAACATAACATAATTAAAGTAATTCATCGCACATATATTATAAAAGTAAATTCATATAACAAGACAAGTTAGCGTAAATTGTTACATAAAATTAATACATGCCGCACCAATAATTTAAATTAAAAAATAATAATAGCATAGTCTCAATGTTGCCGAAAAGGGAAATGAGAGGAAACAAATAGGGAAAAACATAGGAACACTCAAATAGCTGGCGGCGGCTAGGGGTTAATGACGAAGGCAATAATGCCTCTCTGAAGGTCGTCGTCAACCTGGTAGAATGGACCCTGTAGATGTGGATGAGAATCAAAGTAGTGTTACATCATCGTCCGATGATGTGTTGAAAAACCCATCCCCTTCATTATGTTCATGCATTGCACAAGGCCACCGTTTTGGACTGATTGCTCACTGCCACCGTCAGATTGCGATCGCCCTCGAAAGTAGTCTCGGATTTCCTGCATGGCCGAATAGGCCATCTCATCCGTTGCATCCCTTTGCTTTCTCTTACTCGCACTTTCAAGAGTTCGGGGCGGACCGGCTACGTCAGACCCTTGTCGCGTCTCGGCTTACCGCCCATTGTCGGTCGGGATTAGGTCCTCGTCTAAGAACGGTTGTGTTCCAGAGTTCTCAAAGTTGAAATCATAGTCTACAGCGGGGGTACTACCGTCCCCCATCATAACTGATCCATAACCATAGGCGCCTGCCGCGTGAGTTTTGTCGAACACGTTGTTCTGCAACTCCTTACAGCGAAGGCCCTCATAACGGAGATGCCTGCACTCTGAATGCACCTGCAAATGGGATTTGCCACATCATCCGTCTGTACTACTCTCGTGGTTAATAAATATAATAAGCAGGACTTATATTAGAAAATTAATATTACTTTGATGAAGCTCTGCCATGTCTCATCTGAGCAAACAACTCTATCGGATGTAGGATCATACCCTAGGCCGGTCTGGACTTACAAGACCTTCCAACCCTTATAAATTTTTTTCATCCACTCTTTCTTTTGGTATAAAGTAAGGCCGTGAGCGGGAATACCACCAAACTCAGTGTTAAACTCATTGGCCCATATGTCATGTATCTGCATGCTGGGCTGTCTACCTGGATTGGATAAGTACTAGTCATCCAATTTTTCGAGTAATCATTTTTCCTTCACGGGGTTCCAAACAAACGTCTCATCCGAAGATTTATGGGGCATTTCCTTAATATAGTGAATACAAGGGGGGGAAAAAAAGCAATAATTTATACATGTATGATAAGGATACGAGTTTTGGGTATGAAAAATGTAAAATCAACTTCAACATCAAAATTCAACACATGACAAGCAACAGAAAACTAAACATTTCTGAATTTTAGCATCGAAACAAATTTAGCACAAATTACAAACAACCCGAACGCGAAATCATGAAACTCAACATTCTAGCAAATTAACAAATTTTTGCCAAGTTTAAGAAAGCCTACCAGGTTAACCAAGTTCGAGCCGGAAGAGGAATAAACGGTGGAGGCCGGCGGATCAGGGTAGGAAGCAATGGGTCGCACCAATGCTTTCCGAACGCGAAAATAGTGGATAATCAAGCCTTTTGTCCGATCCTGTTTCGCGGACCTCAATCTCGGTCGCATGTGCCACCGACGATACCGAATCCAAAAGTAGGAACTAAAAAATAAGAATAAGAAGACAAATAAAAAGATAGCATAAAGAGGAAAAAATGTTAATAAAAAAATGTTGAAGTACCAGAGAACGTTCAAAGTTTTGTGGCATCATATTAAAAAAATCTCTCAATTAAATTTTTTAAATTAAAAAAATTTAATTTGGAGAAACTGGCCCCAACACTGTTTTTTTTTTTTTTTTCATAAAAATATTGCCCAACAAACTCCTTTCAGTTTTGTGGCTTTAATATTCATTTTTTAAAATATTTTTTTAGAAACTTGTTACTTGGTGGATATCAACAAATTTTTTTATAAACTGGCAACATAACCCACAAGAGAATTTTTTTTTTTGTCATAGGCGATGGGTCTCTGTCTCTCTCTCTCACTCTCTCTCTCGCTGTCGTCTGTGTTCATCAAGACCCAATATAGAGAATCGGGAACGACGCCGACAACTCCCCCCTCTGTCAACGGCGCCGTCACCCTCACTGCCATCAGGTCAGTGGAGCACAGGCGGAGCCCCACCACCTGCCATCACCGATCAGCCTCTCTCACTCTCTCTCTCTAGCGATATTTCTATGTGGCCACACCAACAGAGAATCGAGGACGACAGCAACTCCCCCCTCTGTCGACGATGCCGTCACCCTCACCGCCGTCAGGTCAATGGAGCCCAGGCGGAGCCCCACCATCTGCCATCACCGATCGGCCTCTCTCGCTCTCTCTCTCTCGATTTTTCTATGCGACCACACCAACAAAGAATCGGGGACGACGCCGGCAACTCCCCCCTCCGTCGACGGCGCCGTCACCCTCACCGCCATCAGGTCAGTGGAGCCCAGGCGGAGCCCCACCACCTGCCATCACCGATCGGCCTCTCTCGCTCTCTCTCTCTGCGGCCAAACCGCCCCTGAATCAGAGAACAATCGCCAAAAAGGACCTCATTTTTTTTAATTGTTAATATTCCAGAAGAGAAATCGAACCCAAAGCCAAAACCCAGGAGAGGTGAGGAGAAGCTGAAAACCGATTGTGGTGGGTAGGGAAGATCAACTAGAGAGATAAACTAGAGAGAGAAAGCAAAAAATTTTAACTCACATATGGGGTTGGTAGCTGATTGTTCTACGGGCACCGTCGATTGGCTCACCAGATGGGGGAGTTGCCGGCGATTGGGGAAAAGACGGCGTCGTTGGGTACGGGGCGGATTTGTTCACTAGATGGGCTGAGAAAAGAAACTGGGTTTTTGAGAAGGAGAGAGCAGATGGTTGAAGGTGGGGAGAGGTAAAAAAAAAAAACTAAAGTCAGCTACCTTGAAGAAGAAGATATGGGGTGTGCTCAGACCAACTTGCTTCAGTGCCCTGCATCGCCACAGAGGGGCTGCCTTCTTCTCTTCCGAGCTCGACGAACGAGGTATGGAATCTCACCACGTGGATGTCAACTCTCTACAGTGAACTATGTTCAAACACTGTATAATGGTTCAATGACAAGTTCAAGCTGAACTAAACCACCAAACTGAACAAGTTCAGTTTGAACCCAAAACCATGAGTCCAAACTCATGCCCCAAACGGGCTCTAACTAACAAAGAAACTGACCACTAAGAGAAAAACCCAAAGAAAATAAGAATAGAATATGCAAAACACACTAACAAAAATGTAGTTATCAAACTTGACTAATCAATCTGTAAACAAAAACACATGACTAAAACTACAAAAAAAAAATAAAAATAAAAATAAAAATGTACTTACCTCTTTGGCTTAATATCTACTAATCAATCCTGCTTCTTTGCACCTTTCCGACAACGGCAACAAATTTTGATTACGCCCAAACATGCACAAAAACAAGTGGTTGATTGTAGTACAATTAGGACGATTGAGCTCACGAGGAGGTGATAAAAACAAACAAGAAGAGATTAGCGGAACAAGAGCGTCAAAGAAATAAGTAATCGAATAAAGGAAAGGAAGAAGTATTTTTATGATTTTGAAACAAATTTAAAAATAACGTAATTTAAAATGGAGTAAATTCAATAATCAAAAGGCAGTAAAGCATCAAGAATTCCTCATGTGTATTGTTTTCCAATTTTAGTTTTGATTTAACAAAAGTATTCAAATGAATTAAATTTCTTACGTTAAGACCAAAAAGATTATTATTATAAATTATCTAAAATCGACAATATTACAGTAAAAGATTAATTCATAAAATAATTCTAGTTACAAAACATTACATGACAAAATTTATATAGAAAAAGCATGACTGAATCTATATAAAAACTTAGCACATAATATTTTGCATTCAAAGAAAATTAGAAAATGGAGAAAAATGATTCACTTAAATTTATACATGCATTATAAAACCAAATAAACAAAACCTCAATTGGAATACTCAACATATGAGTTCATCTCTAACTTCATCAAGAGAAATTTGGCCTAACATGCTCAACATTCTCACAAAAATTCTAAAGAAAAATAGGAGAAGAAAGATAGAAAAATGACTATATTTTGACTCTAAACTCAACCAAAAATTGGTTAAAAAGGCAACAAACTCGCCTCTTGAGGTACCCTCATTATATAGTCTTGAGTCCAACATGCTAAAGAGGATTTTTGGCACACAAATCTGCTACCCAGGCTGGTAATTCACGTGGAGATTCGTGGTAAACTAGCTGGAGGAATGTATGGCCTGAGGGCTTGGAAGCTGGCATTACGGGATTTGGCGTGGGCTTGGCTGAGAATTTGGCCCGAGATTCGCACGGACTTGACTGAAGATTTAGCCTTGGATTCGCGCGGGCCCGAGATGCTCACAAGCTTGGCTGAAGACACAGCCCAGAAGTGCTATTGGGATCACGAGTTGGAGTAGTGGTAGCCCAGAAGTCATGCGGCTGGGATTGCGGGCCTAAGAAGAGTGAATAGGGGTTGGTTTCACGCGGGCTAACGCGTACGTGGAGGAGGAGTTGGGGCTTGCGTGTCTGGGAGACGACATGTGGCTAGGAGGAGCTAGGCGGCTCGGTTTGATTCAGCTCAAGTGGCTTGGGCTGATGGGTTGCATTTTGTTGGGCTTTTTGATTGATTTTTGCTTGCAATTTTGGCCCAAATATCTTATTTTCTTACAAAACAAATTAAATTAAATTGAAACAAAATATTCCCACATCAAAATATTTTTGAATTAATTTTATGAAAATATCTAATTAAAACTTAATTTATTTTGACAATTTTGAACAATAAAAATGCATTTTTGTGCACTTATCGGCGCCTTAATCCTTTCAAATGCTCTTTATTCAGGAAATTCTTGGGCTATCTCTGTAACGACCCAACTTTTCAGACCGTTAACTAGCTTACTTATTCTTATTTAATTTAGTCTTAACATTTATTTATATTCGGTTAAAAAAAAGTACATAATTTTTTTAAAAATCATATTTGTACTCCATAAATTAAAATTACTAAAAATTCTTAATCGAGAAAATTAAAAACCTCTAGTAAATAATTATCTTATTTAAATTCGTATTTAGAAAATATTTAAAAGTAATAACTTCATGTTGATTAAAATGAGAAAGTCTAAAGTCTTTTTCTCGTAAAGTATTCATACTAATTTAGTAGTACCAAAACATTGGAACATAACTATAAATATAGTCGTTATAAAATAATTTAGGAAGTCTAAATGCGGAAATTAAATTCATGGTGGTATCCCACTCCCTTCCTTCACCGCCTCCGCATAACTTCGCCTGTCCATAAGAACATCTAAGTAATAGGCTGCTTACCCGTGTTACCTACAGCACGAATACACATACTTATGAGCTTTCGCTCAGCAAGTACAAACAATATCTCACAAAACATTTTATAAAGTCATATCATCACATGTAACATCAAAAATGTTCAAAAGTGCATGTGATCATGTGTGTTCATTTATGCTTTATTATATACATGTCTTGTCTACTTAAGGGCCCCTATGTCGTACCCATATGTGCGCAACCAATGGGGAGTCAGGGGAGCGACCTTCTAACAGCCTCCAAGGTCATATTTTATAACTTTCGATCTTAACATATCCTCTCACTAATTGGAGGTTGGTACGACACTTAATCCTATATATCATTAGCCTCATTCTTATTATTTGTGACAATGTCTAGGTTTACATGTCACTATACATCTATCATTACGGCATATATATCTGTGAGGCATGTCAATCATATCAGTGCGAGAGAATTTATGCACATCAAATACTTATTCAAAATAATACGTATAATTTATATACTCATTACATCATCAAGTCAAGTCATAGCAAACGTAGAGTATCAACTAAGAAAACATTTTGTTTCATACTGTAGGTGAGGTTTGTACTTACTTGTCTTATGTGCTTAAATTTCGGAGTTGTATCTCCAATTATGCAAATTTGAGAAATTGTCCTGATTTAACAATGCTCATTATTAGATAGAATCATAGTTACATTACTTTATCAATTATTTTATAAACTATAGTGAATTTAATTTATTTATATCATAATTAACCTCAATAATTAATTCTTATTAATTATTAAGTGTTAAAATAATTTTCTATTATTATTTAATTAATTTAATTTAATTAATTATTTTTATAATTAATTAATCAATTGATTAATTAATTGATTAACTACTTAATTAAGTAATAGTTAATTATTACTTTATTTAATTGAGTAATTATAATTAAATTACATAATTTTAATTGACTTATTATCTGTTAATAATTTAATTATGTTATTTAAATATTATATCTCATGTACTAATTATTAATTATTAATTCTAATATTAATAATTGATAATTTAATTAATCTAATAATTAATGTTTGATTAATCTCTAGTTAATCATACCTAATTATTTTGATGATTATATCAATGATTATAATTAATTAATTTATAATTAATCATGTATTATAATTATGTAATTATTTAACATAATAATCTTGATTATCATATATTAACTCATATAATTAATTAATTAATAAATAATCAGTTAATTAATTAATTCCTTTATTAAATTACATTTGGTTATGTATTAATTAATTAATTAATTAATTAATTAATCAATGAAGATGATAAGGAGTCACCTAAGGGTATACCTCTATTTTATTATTGGGCTAGTCCAATTCCCTTAATTATGTTCATTTAGTTAGGCCAAGGTAATCTCATGGTATAGGCCCAGTAACCTTCTAGTATACTTTATCTTAGCCCATTAAAAACTATGATTCAACTTTATAAAATTAGACTTTTTCAAATCATTAGTTCATACACTTAAAATCAACTCATTTCATAACTAAATATATTCATATGTTATGACTTACCCTTATATCATATTTTAATGTTTAATCGTTTTATCGGTGTAGGATTTGAACTTATAAGATTTATTTAGTTTCAAGTATAATTCTGTTTTGGACAATTGATAACTTGTTGGAAAGCTTGAAATATATAGTTTCTGTCCTTGTAATTAGTTTTCCAAGATTCCAAGCATTTTAAATATTAATGTGGACGTTTTCCTAAGTGTCTTATGATAAAATCTCGGATTTCCAGATTTTCACTACAATATTAAGGGATTTATTAAAATTCATGTACATGTCCGTTTTAAACATATGATATCTCATTTTGAAGTTTGAGATGTCTACTTTAAATTGGTAAGATTATTTCCTTTAGTACTTAAGTATTTCATACCATAAACTTAGGTTTTGTCACTGTTGGTCCTATGTTTGTACCACAAGTCCAGATCCATGGATAAGATTATAAAATCCATAACAATTTACTTACAAGTCCAAATAAGACAAAAGATATGTCATTGGAAAGCTTATAATGACTATTTTATATGATAAAAACAGTTTTATAAAAAGTTATGGTTTACTAACTCAAAATCTACAAAACCCGTGGCTAGTACAGGGTTCCAGCAAGGATTTTCGGTTTGTAGCCCAAACTTGTAAAATTCGTCAAAAATTGCACATTTATCCATTCAAGGCGTGTGATACCTTGTTGGAAAGCTCAAAGAATCTAGTTTTAAGTTCTCTAACTTATAATCCAAAATTTTGAGTCTAAATGGTTCGGATTATAATAAAACCGTGGCTCGTCTGTGTCTCGGAGGTTCATTTTTTTCTCTATTTTTGTGTCACAACTTCAAAGGCACATAACTTTAGACATATAAAAGCAAATCAAGTGATTCCAAAGCCTAAAATGAAGCTTATCTTCCGTAGAATCTTAATATATAATTTATTTTTCATGAAAAAACTTCTAATGCATGCTACATTACCACAACAACTACAACCTTCAACAAAGTTCATAAAACTTACCGAAATGCTCCGAGGATCCTTCAAGATCTCGAACCTCCCAAGTTCTTCTCAAAAATTTTTTCCTAGGTAAGAAAAGTCTAACATTAAGATCATAACTAAACATCATGCTTTAGTTCTCCAAAAATGACTAAAACACGAAGAATACCACTAAGTTACCTCTAATAGAACGTCCTCTAACACCGTCTCACACTTCTTCGATCTTGGTGATGGGTTCCTTAGAGCTTGAAAATGGATGGAGGGGGGGTGCTTGAGGAGTGTTGGAGATGGAGAGTAGTGTTGGTGGTTTTTGGTTTTGTTAAGAGCTTGGTAGTGGTTAGAGAAGCTAGGGTTTTTGAGTTTGATTTGTGTGAGAAAGAAAATGGGGTGTTAGGGGTTTGTGCTTAACCAACTTTGACCTCTAGAGAGCTGTCTTTTGAGGGATGAAATTTGAAAAATATTTGGCTGAATCAGCCCTTCAATGGCCGGCAGTTTTGGGAAGGTTTTTGGGGTGAAACTTGGTTCAACAAAGTTAAGATGAGGGGTACTTTCACTTGCCTCTTCCTTAGGTCAAATTGCCAAAAGAAACCATGCCTTCTCTTACATGTGGTTGCATGCATGCACCACTTTCTTCTTTTCTCATTTGTTCACATTTCCTTCTTGTTTCTTGAACCAAAAATCTCGATCTCCCTTGGCTTCCCTTCCCTTTCTTTTTTTTTTTTTTTGCTTTTCTTTCTTTCAAATTTTCCACCATTGATCCAAGTTGTCATCCTTATTCTCATCCATTAGATTTTCCATCACACCTATCCTCACCTTAAGCTCTCATTGGTCACTTATCATTCAAAACTTGGCCATTGATTTGCCTAGGATCCCTTAACATAAAATCTACACTATTGATTTCAAATCAAGCACAATTCTTGATCGATCTCCCACTTTTGGATTTCCTAAGAGTAAATACTAATAATTCATTTTCTATCCATGTGACATTAATTCCCAATCATGCTCTCAAAGCTTGACTATTAATATGATCAAAATAAATACTAAGATTATTAAATCAACCTACTAATAAAAATTGGGGTCATTCTGAAAAATTATCATTATCCCTCTATTACAACATAATTAATTTTTTGCGTATAAATTTTTATGTCGTTCATCTCATATTTTATGTATTTAAAATTTCTCATTTAAATAGAGAAATTCAATATTGTTAAATCATCGACATCATCACACCGATGATACATATATTATCAGTTATGATCTTGAAATTTGATATTCATCAAAATAATTCATTAAAAGCATATTAATGAAGAAAATCCATAATAATAATTCATTAATCAAGCTTATGAATTTTAGGGCATCACAATCTCATCACCTAGCAAGGAATCGAAGTGAACTCCGATCTAAAGGTAATCATAAACATGCCTTCACCAAGAAACAAAAGGGAGATTCAGAAGCTTACTAGCCAGTTTGCAACGCTCAACAGGTTCACTTCACAGTCGACCGACAAGTGCCTACCATTTTTTAAACTGTTGAAAGGCATTAAGAAGTTTGATTGGATGAACGAGTGCCAAATTGCCTTTAACGATCTAAAAAGGTATATATCCACTCCTTCAATCTTGGATAAGCCTCTAACTGGTGAAATGTTGTTCTTGTACTTAACAGTGACAGAGGCAACTGTCAGTGCGGTCCTTGCTTGAGATTCAAACAATGAGCAATAACCAATCTTCTATATTAGCAAGTCACTACTTGATGCCAAGATGTGGTATTTGATTGTTGAGAAGTTGGGTCTTGCCTTAGTCACTATAGCACAAAAATTGAGGCCATACTTCCAGTCGCACTCCATGACGGTGATGACAACCAATCCCTTGCGAGTCATTCTCCACAGCCTAAACACATCAGGGCGTTTAACCAAAAGGGCAATTGAATTGAGCAAATTTGACATCAAGTATCGAGCATAGTCTAGCTTAAAGTCTCAAGTACTAGCTGATTTCATTGTCGAATAAACTCCTGATCTTCCACAGATGAACGATGAGCCCGAACAACCATGGACCTTAATGGTTAATGAAGCATGAAACTTGAAGGGCTCAGGCATTGGAGTCTACCTTAAATCACCCAACGACAAGGTCATCAAACAATCATTCTAGTTAGGACTTAAGGCTTCTAATAATGAAGTAGAATACAAAGCCCTGATAGTCAGGTTGTGATTAGCAAAGGCACTGGGGGCTCGTGGCTCAATGTCCAAAGTGATTCATAACTTATCGTGAACCAAGTGCTTGGGAATTGATAAATGCACAAAAACACACTTTTGTTCATTTAATTTATTAGATAATTTACAATTTAATTAAGTATTTTTATAATATTAATTCATAATATTTGATTTTGGAGACATTTATGATTTTATTTTATTTTGATTTATTTATTTATTTATTTATTTATTTTCCTTTCTTTCCTCTCTTTCCTTTTCCTTTATTTTCCTTTTCTTTCTCTGCAGCCCAACCCGCAGACCTCAACCCCTCCCTCTAGCAGCAACTCCAGCCCAGCGCCAATCTCGGGCCCGTGATTCCAGCTGGCCCGCGCGAGTTTCGGGCCGCATCTCCCAGCCAGGCTCGCGCCAATCTCGGGCCGTGTCTCCAGGCCCACGTGACGCAAGCCCCTCCTCCAGCTGCAAATCCAGCTCAGGCCCGCGTGAAACAGCTCCTCTTCAGGCCCGCGTAATTCCAGGCCAGCTGCTGATCAAGCCTGCGCGAGTTTCGGGCCGAAAATCCAGCCAAGCCCGCGCGATTTCCTAGCCCAGCTGCACTCCAGCTGCACCTCAAGCTCAGGCCCGCGAATCTCGGGCCGAATTTCCTCCAGCCGGTTACAGCTTTTCTCCGCGTGGTATCTCCGAATTGGCAGCAAATCTTGGGCCGAGATTCTCTTCTTGGAGGTTGGACATGGAAGCCTATAAAAGAGGGTTGCTCCACAAAGCTAAAACGTTTTTTTTTCTCATATAATTTTTGGTTGAGTTTAGAGCCATATTCTCTTATTTTCTTGAGGATTTTTGTGAGCATGTTAGGCTAATTTCTTTGGTGAGGTTAGAGATGATCTTATATGTGTAGTGAATTTATTTGGGTTTTGATTCTCCAATGGGTTGTAAGTTTTATACATTTGAGTAAATAAATTTTCTCTCATCTTATCTCTTTATCATATCTATATATTTTGTTGTCAACTTTTATATAAATTTAGTCAAGTTCTTTTTATGTGATTGTTGCATGATAGGATATATTGGTGGCATTATTTTATAAATAGTCTTTTACTGCAATATTGCTTATGGTATATTGTCGCTTTTAGATTTCTTATAAGATAATTTTTACTAGCTCTTCACGTGAGAATTTTATTTACTCTAATAAATTCTAATTCACAAGTTCTTCAAATCTTTATTTTCCGATTGATTGTTTGGGATGTGAAATAGTCAATTGAGTTATTTTATAAATCAAAATCTAAATAGGTAAACGAAACATATAGGAGAATCTCGATGCCTTACCACCTTTTATTATTGAATTTTTCTCCATTTTAAATTACGTTGTCTTAAATTTGTTTTAAAAATTCCAAAAATATTTCCTCTTCTTCTCTCTCTGATTACTTATTCCTCTAACGCTTTTGTTCCACTAATCTTTTATTGTTTGTTTTTATTACCTCCTCGTGGATACGACCGCCCGATCCGTACTACAATCGACCGCTTATTTCTGTACACATTTGGGCGTAATCAAATTTTGGCGCCGTTGCCGGGGAGGTGTCAAGAAGCAAAATTGATCGGTGGATATTAAGCCAAAGAGGTAAGTACATTTCTGTTTTTATTCTTATTTTTATTTCTGTTTCTTCTTATTTTATTTGATCTTTTTGCTTATATTATATTTTTGTGCAGTTTGTTAGTTTTGTTGGCTTAAGTTAGTTTAGTTTACATAATATTTGTTTTGCTTATAATAAAAATAAAAATAAAAAAAAGGAAAAATTTTTTTTGAGTTTTTTGTTTCCGTTTTGATTTTTATACATTTTATCATTTTTGTGTCCAATTGTTCATATTTTCTTTTTTCTTTCTTTCGGTTTCTATTTCCATTAATATTTTGTCAATATTTGAGTTTCTTTGTAGTAAATCTTCTTGTCGTTTGTCTTTTCCTTTACTTTTGTTATTAGTTTCCGTTTTTGTAATTTTATTATTATTATTATTATTATTATTATTATTATTTTTTATTATTATTATTTTTTTTTTTTTTACCGTTTGGTCAGTTCTTTTAATTTATTGGTTTCATACATTTATATTTCTATATATATATATATACATTTACTTTTTTCTTTTTCTTTTTTTTTTCTTCTTTTTTTTGGTAGTTTTAGTCATTTGTTTTCAGATTGATTAGTCAAGTCGTTTTTTGCATAGTGTCTTTGTTTTCTTTGGGTTTTTGTTTTTAGTGGTCAGTTTTCTTAGTTTGTTTTCTATTACTTATTTTGCATTTTTTTACCTTTTGTTGTCGTATACCTTTTCTTTGTTTTCTTTACTTATATATATTAACTGTTAAAGTTTCCATTTTGTTTCTTTATTTATTTCTACTATCAAGTAATACGGTCTTTAATTTATATATATATATATATATATATTTATTTGTTGTCTTATTATTATTATTATTATTATTTTGTTTGTTTTATAAAAATAAAAAAAAAAAAAATTTATTACTGTTCATATATTTTGCTACTGTTCCGGTTATTGTAAGTACTGTTCATATTACATATATATAATTTTTTTTTTCTTTCTTTCTTCTTCATCTCGTCTGCCGGTTAAAAAAAAAAAAAAAAAGTTAGAGTTTTTTTTTTTTTAATTAGTTTAATTGTTTTGTTTACGTTTAAAAAAAAATATATAATAATTTTTTTTTCTTTTTACCGTTCCTTGTTTTTTTGGTTGTTTTTGTTTACGGTATTTAAAAAAAAAAATTTACTGTTCATATTTATAGTTCACATTATATATTTTTGATTGTTTGTTTTTGTTTTTGTTAATTTTCATTTAATTTCCATTTTATAGCTTGTTTTAATTCTTTGTGTTATATTTAGGTTTTAACTTATTAGGTTCAATTTAGTGTTGATAAATTAGGACTCATAATTTGTGTAACCTTAGGTTTTAGTGTATAATTAATTTAGAATACTAATTGTGCTAACATCTAACATTTCTTATAACACGCCATATTTTTATTTTATTTTATTTATATATATATATATATATTTATTTTTGCAAGCAATTGTGTGGAAACGTTGAAAAGTACAAACTAAGGGAGTTCTGTCTAGGAGATTGGTTTCTGTTAGCGTTCTACGCCACCAATCTTTCCTGGGAACGTTGTTCTGTCTAGGAGGTTGGTTTTTAAGGAGGCCTCGCCCCACCAACCTTTCCTGGGAGCACTCTTAGGGGTTGCGATTCGCGGATCTACATAATTGTTCTTTTTTTTTGTAAAATAATTTTCTTTCAAAAAAAAAAAATCTTTTTCAAAAAAAAAAAAAAAAAAAAAAAAAAAAAAGGTATCGCTCAAGGTGAATGAGTCGTTATAGAAACGAACTAGGAAGATTTGCACGAAGACCTGAAAACCCTAGTGAAGTTTCTTCTTCTACGTCTAGCCTTCCTCCATCTCCAAACGCTTTAGCAATTCCAAATCCTTTTGCGATGGCTCAAATCGAGGAGGTCCAACACAAGACGTTGAACGACTACCTTCACCCTACGCGTACGGCCACACCATCATGCATAATGTTTCCACCTAATCTGCCGAATTTGGATTTCAAGCCGGGTATGATTCAACTTTTGCCGACCTTTCATGGGTTAGAAAGCGAAAATCCATACGTGCATATTCGGGAGTTTGAAGAGGTGGTGGCCACTTTCCACAACCGAGCTGACGTTGCAGATTCTGCGCGATTGAAGTTTTTCCCTTTTTCTCTGAAGGACAAAGCCAAAAGCTGGTTGTATTCTTTGCGACCTAGGTCAATTGGATCATGGGAAGAGATGACAACTGCATTCTTCAACAAGTATTTCCCACACCATAAGACCAATGGTCTTAAACGACAGATCTCGACCTTTACTCAGAAGGACAATGAAACGCTCTATCAAGTCTGGGAGCGATTTAAAGATTTGTTGAATCAATGTCCCCACCATGGTTATGAGAGTTGGCGCCTCGTCAGTTATTTCTACGAAGGACTCACAATCCGAGAGCGTCAATTCGTGGAGATGATGTGTAACGGTGAGTTTCTCCAAAAGGACCCTGAAGAAGCTTTCGAGTATCTCAATGAGCTTGCCGAAAAAGCCCACACATGGACTGGACCAAGTGCTACTAATAGCACTAGTCGATCCCGACCTGCTGGAGTCTACCAACTAAGGGAAGAGGACAACCTCAAGGTCCAAATCGAGTCTTTGACACGACAGATTGAGGCCCTCAAAACCAAGGAAAGTAGAGGAATCCACATGGTCGCAAGGGCAGAATCACAAGAGCCATGCTTTGTTTGTGGAGGGATGGAACATTTAGCTAAGGATTGCCCTGCTTATAATGAAATGAGAGGGGGTTACGAGGAACAATGTAATGCCTTAGGGGCATACAACAAGCCTTTCTCTAACACATACAATCCTGGCTGGAGGAACCATCCAAACTTCAGTTGGAGAGATTCCAATCAAACACAACCATCGGGTGGACAATGGAGGACGGAGCAACAGCAACAACCACTAAAGGCGAATCCTGCACCTCAATATCATGCACAACCGCCGAGGAGTTCTCTCGAGAATACCTTGCAATCTTTCATGGAGGCGCAGACTAGGATGAACCAAAAGTTCGAATCACTTTTCACGCAATTGGTGGAAGAAAGTAAAGAGATGAAGAGTCAGATCACAAAGCTGACTAGCGCCTTGGCTGTTCAAGAAAAAGGAAAGTTTCCGTCCCAAGCTCAATCCAACCCCACGGGGCAACACATGGCACAAACCTCCAACTCTGAAGGGCGAAACATCAAGGAGGTTAATGCCATCACCACTCGTAGTGGCAAGATTTTGGACGAACCATCAAGAACGACTGTCACTTCAAGTAGTCGAGAAGTCGCCCCCAAAGAAGATGAGCCAACTGAACTTCCAGTAAAGGTGCCTTTCCCCCAAGCTCTGCGATCAACTAGGAAAGTGCTGGATAGTCAAGGTGAGATCCTCGAGCATTTGACTCAAGTGAAGATTAATCTTCCTTTGCTTCATGTGATCAAGCAAGTACCCGCTTACGCCAAAGTCATCAAGGATCTGTGCACCGTCAAAAGAAAGCACCACGTTAAGAAGACTGCCTTCCTAACGGAACAAGTGAGTGCGGTGATCGAGCAGAAGGCACCGCCCAAGTACAAAGATCCTGGTTGTCCCACCATCTCGTGCCAAATTGGGACTCAAGAATTCGGCCAAGCTTTGCTCGACCTTGGAGCGAGTGTTAACCTCATGCCTTATTCTATCTACTCGCAACTTGGTCTAGGAGAGATGAAGCCCACATCTGTGGTTTTGCAATTGGCCGATCGTTCGATCAAGAAGCCTCGGGGTATAGTTGAGGATGTTCTGGTTCAAGTTGAGAAGTTTTATTACCCCGTTGATTTTCTCGTCTTAGATACGCAATCTGTGGTGAGCATGGAATCCAAAATTCCCATCATCCTCGGTAGACCTTTCCTTGCTACAGCCAATGCTTTGATCAACTGTAGGAATGGTCTCATGAAAATATCGTTCGGGAACATGACCTTGGAGGTAAATGTTTTCCACATTGCGAAGCAGCCACACGATGATGACGAGTGTCACCAAACATTCCTGATTGACACACTCGTCTCGGAGGAGGTCCAACTGCAGAGCGATTCTGATAATCTTGATGATCTCCTCCAAAATTCTGACTCTGAGAGTTCCGGTCCCTGTGAGTTGGCAAACAACGCTACCATCTATAAAGACTCACAAGGCAGAGGAACCAAGTTTTGGCAACCACGTTTCGAAGAGCTCCCACGAGAGAAAGAAAGGCCAAAACCATCCACCGAAGAGACCCCAACACTTAAGCTAGCGCAACTGCCTGAGGGTCTGAAACATGTCTTCCTGGAAGCTGGTGATACCTTTCCTGTTATCATTTCATCTAAACTTGACGCATCACAAGAGCAGCGGTTAGTCAACATGCTGCGAGAGCACAAAGCCGCGCTAGGTTGGACGATTGCTGACATTAAGGGTATTAGCCCCTTAATTTGCTCCCATCACATCAAATTGGAAGACGAGGCTATTCCACGAAGGGATCCCCAAAAGAGACTGAACCCAACGATGAAAGAAGTTGTGAAGAATGAAGTCTTGAAGCTTTTGGATGCAGGTATCATCTATCCGATCGCTGATAGCAAATGGGTCAGTCCAACTTAGGTAGTGCCTAAGAAATCGGGGGTGACAGTGGTGGAGAATGAAAAAGGGGCTCTTGTCCCCACGAGGACTGTTACGGGTTGGCGCATGTGTATTGACTACCGAAAGCTGAACGCCGCCACTCGTAAGGATCACTTTCCGCTTCCGTTCATCGACCAAATCCTAGAGCGCGTGGCTGGTCATCCTTTCTACTGCTTTCTTGATGGTTACTCAGGATATTATCAGATAGAGATTGCATTGGAAGATCAAGAGAAGACTACGTTTACCTGTCCTTTTGGTACTTATGCTTTCCGGCGCATGCCATTTGGACTGTGTAATGCGCCGGCCACCTTTCAGAGGTGCATGATGAGCATTTTCAGCGACATGGTCGAGAAATATATGGAAGTGTTCATGGATGACTTGACCGTCTTCGGCGATTCCTTTGACTTGTGCCTTCTCAACTTGGAAGCTGTTTTGACAAGATGTGAACAGAAAGGTCTCGTGCTCAACTGGGAGAAGTGCCATTTCATGGTACCATCTGGCATAGTCTTGGGGCATGTTGTTTCTGAGAAAGGGATTGAGGTCGATCAATCTAAGATTGAACTTATCTCTAAATTGCCCACCCCCAAGTCAGTGAAAGAAGTTCGGTCATTTCTCGGGCATGCTGGTTTCTATAGGAGGTTCATACAAAACTTCTCCGCGATTTCTCGTCCGTTATGTAATCTCCTAGCCAAAGATGCCGTTTTTGAGTGGACGCAAAAGTGTGAGGATGCCTTCCGAACGCTTGTGGTGAAGTTGACTTCTGCCCCCATCATTCAGTCACCGGATTGGAGCTTACCATTCGAAATCATGTGTGACGCAAGTAACCATGCTGTTGGGGCGGTCCTTGGTCAAAGAAGAGAGGGGAAATCCTTTGTAGTGTATTACGCAAGCCGTACTCTGAATAGTGCTCAATTGAACTACTCAACCACTGAGAAAGAGTTGCTCGCTGTTGTGTTTGCACTTGACAAGTTCCGTGCATACCTGATTGGTTCACCCATCACCATCTTCACAGATCATGCAGCTCTTAAGTATCTCCTTTCCAAAAAGGATGCCAAGGCGCGATTGATTAGGTGGATCCTCTTGTTGCAGGAATTTGACATCACGATCAAGGACAAGAAAGGAGTCGAAAACGTTGTTGCAGACCACCTCTCTCGACTCGAATTTAGTGACCCTGCTGACGGTCCTGCTATCCGAGATGATTTCCCCGATGAACATCTATTCGCTGTCACCAAGCTACCTTGGTACGCTCACATCATCAACTACTTGGTAACCGGCGACCTTCCTGCTGATTGGAGTGCTCAAGATAAACGCAAATTCTTGGTCGAGGTGCGTAATTTCTACTGGGATGATCCGTACCTTTACAAATACTGCCCCGACCAGATCATGAGGCGATGCATTCCTGACGATGAAATTCATAGTGTTATAAACTTTTGCCATAACGATGCATGTGGTGGTCATTTCTCCGTGAAAAAGACTGCCGCAAAAATCTTGCAGTGTGGTCTTTATTGGCCCACTTTGTTTAAGGACACTAATGAATTTTGTCGTTCTTGTTTGAGGTGCCAAAAGTTAGGTGCTTTGTCTCGCCGCCATATGATACCCTTGAACCCAATTATTGTGATAGAGATATTCGATTGTTGGGGGATAGACTTTATGGGACCATTTCCATCTTCTTTTGGCTATCTCTACATTCTCCTTGCTGTGGACTACGTCTCTAAATGGGTAGAAGCCGTGCCGTGTCGAACCAACGATAATGCAACAGTTGTGAAGTTCTTGAAAGAAAATGTGTTATCAAGGTTTGGTACTCCGCGTGCCATCATCAGCGATCAAGGAACTCATTTCTGCAACCGTTCTTTTGAGGCTCTTATGCGCAAATACGGTGTGATCCACAAAGTTTCAACCGCTTATCACCCATAAACGAACGGCCAAGCTGAGCTAGCAAACCGAGAGATCAAGCAAATCTTGGAGAAGACGGTAAACCCCGACCGCAAAGATTGGTCTTTGCGCCTTTCCGATGCACTTTGGGCATACCGTACTGCATACAAGTCCATTCTTGGAATGTCCCCTTACAGGCTCGTCTTTGGAAAGGCCTGTCATTTACCTGTAGAGCTTGAACATAAAGCTTATTGGGCTATCAAAGCCCTTAACTTTGATCTCAGTGCTGCAGGTATACATCGCAAGCTTCAGCTGTCGGAAATTGAGGAGTTGAGAAATGATGCATACAATAACTCCAAGATTTACAAGGCTAGAATGAAAGTGGCTCACGACAAGCAGATTTTGAGGAAGAACTTCGAGCCAAATCAGAGGGTGCATCTTTATGACTCCCGTCTGCATCTCCACCCAGGTAAGTTAAGGTCGCGGTGGACTGGTCCATTTGTGGTGAAACAAGTCTTTCCCAACGGTGCTGTCGAGATTGAGGACCCAAGCGATGGGAGAATTTTCAGAGTCAATGGTCAGAGACTGAAGCATTACATTGAACGAGTGAGCCAGGCTGAAGAAATCACTCTTGAGGCCCCGGTTTATGAGTAGTTTGCTTCCAACCCTTTTTTGTATCATATTTCTATTTCTTTTATTTTTGTGTGTTTATTTTTTATTTTTTTGGTTTGTTTTGTGTGCTTTTATAGTTGTTTTTGTGTTTTGAAGTATCAGATCAGGTAACTCATCTACGTTCCCACCGGCATCAACCAGGTGTTCTCTTTCCTTATTCTCCACATTTATACATATTTTTAGACATTGAGGACACTGTCTGATTTTTGGTTGGGGGTGGTAAGCATATTCATGCGTGAATTTAATTCTTGTCATTTTGGAATCTGGATCAAAATTTTTGCAAAGTTATCTAAGTGTGATTTCAAAATTTTCGGTTTTGAGTCAGTTTTTGTTATCTTGACTATTAAGAAATGATTTCCAGAGTTCTTTTTGTGCACATGTTAAACCTTGTGGTAAGATGGTTGTTAACACATTTAGTTGAGAAAAATTCCCAAGTTTAAGTGTTTCAATTTTGGTGAGTTGTGAGAGTTGAGAAAACAGCTTTTTGAACTCTTATTGATCTTGCGAGTTGGTATAATCACTATTTGGAACACCACTATTTAACTTGTACTTTTACTTGAGGGATGATTTTTGGATAGATAGAATTGATCTTTTGTAATAGAGTCCTGTGCTGTAAGATTCGTCATTTTTCTTTTGTATTGTCAAAAAAAAAAAAAACAAAAACAAAAACAAAAACAAAAACAAAACAAAAAAAAAAAAAAAACAAAAAAAACAAAAAAAAAAAAAGCAAAAGCAAGAGCATTCATTTCATCATCAGTATTAATGTAGTTCGGTTGTAATCCCATCTAGGGCTGCATAGCAGTCAATAGAATCCCTTACTATATTTGTTCTATTAAGCATGATGTCTCTTGTTAAAAAAAAAAAAAAATGTGTTGTATATTTGTTTGTTTGTATTTCACGGCTCTTTATTTATGTAACTTTCTATTTGGTCCGAATGAAACCCCGAAAGCTTGTTTGTGGTGAAAATGGTGTAATGTTCCGAATATTTGATTCACCTATCATTTGATCAATGGTTGTTTATTAGCTTGTCCTTAAATTGCCTTCTCCCATTTGAGTGTTGATTGATTCCCTTCCAACTCCATGAGTGAAAACCCTTACACTAAAGTATTTCCAACACCCGTGAGGTAATGGAGTTGAGACTTTTTCTTGGTGAACTTTTCAATACTATTTGTGTTACGGACTGTGGTAAGAAGGATATGGTTTAATGCACACACACACAACTCTGGAGTATTGACTGAAGTAGTTTTGATAGCAGTTTTTGATCTTTTGCTGATGTTTTGTTTGAATGCTTGGATAATTTTTGCAGGTTTTTATTTAAAATTTCAGCTTGACTTGATTTTTCTTCCGCTTGAATTGCTAGAGACTAGCAATAAGCTGGTTGGGGGTTGTGATAAATGCACAAAAACACACTTTTGTTCATTTAATTTATTAGATAATTTACAATTTAATTAAGTATTTTTATAATATTAATTCATAATATTTGATTTTGGAGATATTTATGATTTTATTTTATTTTGATTGATTTATTTATTTATTTATTTATTTTCCTTTCTTTCCTCTCTTTCCTTTTCCTTTATTTTCCTTTTCTTTCTCTGCAGCCCAACCCGCAGACCTCAACCCCTCCCTCCAGCAGCAACTCCAGCCCAGCGCCAATCTCGGGCCCGTGATTCCAGCTGGCCCGCGTGAGTTTCGGGCCGCATCTCCCAGCCAGGCTCACGCCAATCTCGGGCCGTGTCTCCAGGCCCACGTGACGCAAGCCCCTCCTCCAGCTGCAAATCCAGCTCAGGCCCGCGTGAAACAGCTCCTCTTCAGGCCCGCGTAATTCCAGGCCAGCTGCTGATCAAGCCTACGCGAGTTTCGGGCCGAAAATCCAGCCAAGCCCGCGCGATTTCCTAGTCCAGCTGCACTCCAGCTGCACCTCAAGCTCAGGCCCGCGAATCTCGGGCCGAATTTCCTCCAGCCGGTTACAGCTTTTCTCCGCGTGGTATCTCCGAATTGGCAGCAAAGCTTGGGCCGAGATTCTCTTCTTGGAGGTTGGACATGGAAGCCTATAAAAGAGGGTTGCTCCACAAAGCTAAAACGTTTTTTTTTTCTCATATAATTTTTGGTTGAGTTTAGAGCCATATTCTCTTATTTTCTTGAGGATTTTTGTGAGCATGTTAGGCTAATTTCTTTGGTGAGGTTAGAGATGATCTTATATGTGTAGTGAATTTATTTGGGTTTTGATTCTCCAATGGGTTGTAAGTTTTATACATTTGAGTAAATAAATTTTCTCTCATCTTATCTCTTTATCATATCTATATATTTTGTTGTCAACTTTTATATAAATTTAGTCAAGCTCTTTTTATGTGATTGTTGCATGATAGGATATATTGGTGGCATTATTTTATAAATAGTCTTTTACTGCAATATTGCTTATGGTATATTGTCGCTTTTAGATTTCTTATAAGATAATTTTTACTAGCTCTTCACGTGAGAATTTTATTTACTCTAATAAATTCTAATTCACAAGTTCTTCAAATCTTTATTTTCCGATTGATTGTTTGGGATGTGAAATAGTCAATTGAGTTATTTTATGAATCAAAATCTAAATAGGTAAACGAAACATATAGGGGAATCTCAATGCCTTACCACCTTTTATTATTGAATTTTTCTCCATTTTAAATTACGTTGTCTTAAATTTGTTTTAAAAATTCCAAAAATATGTCCTCTTCTTCTCTCTCTGATTACTTATTCCTCTAACGCTTTTGTTCCACTAATCTTTTATTGTTTGTTTTTATTACCTCCTCGTGGATACGACCGCCCGATCCGTACTACAATCGACCGCTTATTTCTGTACACATTTGGGCGTAATCAGGAATACACGACGAAGGATCTCAGGATGGAATCATATCTAGTGATCGTACATTCCCTCAAAGTTCATTTCGACAAATGCACTATCGAGCAGGTTCCATGAAACTTGAACACCCAGGCCAATGCCTTAACAAGTCTCAGTTCGGCATCCAAATTGAGTTCTAGACGAACGATCCCAGTTGGGTGCGTGGAGAAGTCAAGCATTGAGTTAAAATCAGCCATTGTTGTAGTAGCGATTATAAAAGATTGGCAAAAGCTTATCGTTGCATACTTATGAGACAGAGCGTTACCGGAAGACAAATATTAAGCCCGTAAGATCCGGAGAAAAGCTACCCGCTTCTCACTTGTTGATGGTATATTGTATCGACGGTCGTTCAACGGTCCCTATGCTCGTTGCCTTCACGAACAAGAACCGGCTTACGTCCTGAGGGAAATCCATGAAGGTGAGTGTGAGAATCATTCTGGTGGGACATCTTTATGCAACAAGACCAAACGCTAAGGCTACTACTGGCCTAACATGCTCCTCGACAATGAAACTACCGCCAAATGATGCGACAAGTGTCAATGGCACTATCCAGTCATTCATAAATTGGCGGAATGACTATTGAGTATCAGATCTCCTTACCTCTCATGAAGTACTAAATGGAGATCATTGGTCCATTACCACGAGCTTCCGAACAATGCAAATACTTGTTCATCCTCATCGACTACTTCACAAAATGGGTCAAAGCAGAGCCATACGCAGAGATCAAGGATGCAGACGTCGAAAGCTTCATCTGGCGAAACATAATTTGTAGATTCGACTTGACTTTGGAGATTGTGACTGACAAGGGATAGCAGTTCATCTCAGGGAACTTTAGGAAGTTATGCATTCAGTGGAAGATTGAGCTAAGCTTTTTAACTCCAAGGTACTTGCAGAATAATGGACAAGCTAAAGCAACAAACAAAATAATCGTCCAGAATCTGAGGAAGACAGTCAAAGCTTACGAAGGTAGATGGACAAACGAGCATCATGGCGTCCTGTGGGCTTACCATACCACACCAAGACAAGCAATTGGCGAATCTCCATTTTCACTAATTTTTGGAGCAGAGGCGTTCGTCCAAGCAGAGATCGGTGTTCCTATACTTCGTCATCAACTATCTTTCAAGAACGAAGAGCAGAACCAGGAGGTGTTGAGCGACGATCTTGATATGCTTGACAAAAAATGAGAACGAGCCCTCCCTACGCATGTTAAACTACCAGCAATCAGTCGTTCCTTATTACAACTCTAAAGTTTGCCCTCGAACATTCAACGAAGTAGATTTAGTACTTAGCAAAGCCTTCCAGAACACAGCTAAACTTAATGCTGATAAATTGGGGGCTAACTGGGAGGGTCTGTAAAGAGTTTTAAAGATCGTTCGTCCAGGTGTCCACCACCTCGAAACGCTTGAAGTTCTTCACAATTGGAACACTCATCACTTTAGAAAATATTACATGTAATTTTGCACAAATTCTTGTAATTTTTAATTTTCCGGTATATTGTAAAGGCTCGATCTATTAGATCTGACGTTTGATGCTTTTTCGAACCATGTAGGTCAAAGCTTGAAACACATTATACTATTGAACTACATTCGACTTGATCTCCATACAAGGGTAAGTGGGCAGCTCGCAAACATTCAAGTGAGTCCAGTTACATTATTAAAACAATTACATTGTACTATCAAACTATATTTGGCTTGATCCCTACATATGGTTACGTAGGTAGCTCGTGTACTTATAAATGAGTGCAGCCCATTTATCAAAATAAAAACATGTTACCCATGTTACAAACACAGTGGTTACCATTATTGGTACTTTATTTGCAATTCATCATCCAATTCTAGTTTTGGATACTAGGAATTAAACTCCTAATAATTACAACCAGCCACTATCTAAGCATGGCTTTTTTTTCACTGCCGCTTGATTGTTTATCATTTTAAATGATCACCTGATCATTCCTCATAAAAGTTACCTTTTCGTTCGATCTATAGTTGTTTACTCATCTTAATACAATCATTCAATTCACACCCTAAATGGTTGACTAAGCGTTCAATCGTAAAGCTATCTTTGCATTCGTTTAGCATCCAACTATTTGATCGATCAATAAATCGCTTTGGCGCTCAGTTCACTCTTTTAGTGTTTGATAGTTAGACCATCACACCATGAAAAATCTAGTCCCAACAACTTCACAAAAATTTGATAAAGCTTGTTGGAATTGGTACGATTTTGTCTCATTTAACAATCGATGAGTTAGGTTCATCAACCCTTTTGCCGTATTTGTAACCAATCTAAATGTAAGACCCGAAATTTTTTAGACTTGTAATCTCCTTGTTCATAAGGAATTAGAGTCTAATTTATGTGTTTACGATGTGTTATGTGAAAAATTATGAATAATAATGAGAAATTCATAATTTTATATAAATAATGTTCGAGTCCTCATTTAATTGTTATGAGACTCAATTAATGATTTTCGAGCCAAGAATGAAGTTTTTAAAGGAAGAAAAACGAAAAAAAGATGAAATTTTACAAAAGTCAAAAGTTCGACCAAAAAGTCAACTTTGACCAAAAAGTCAAAGGTTTGACTAAAAAGTCAAAGTTTGACCGGGACGGGTCACAACGTTGACTTCACAAGTATGATGAAGGAATATGGAAAGAATTTCCGAAAATGAAGTTTTACGATCAAGATAGCTCAAATAAGTCATAAATCCACCCTAGAAAAATCAAGCACACCGAAATCGAATTAAGGGCAAAAAGGTCTCCGAAAAATTTAAAAAAGAGAGTTTTCGGTCCAAATTATATGGAAGAATTTTTGGACCAAAAATATAAAATAAGAATGCTCATCACGGTATTGGAAATAACTGTGGAGTGCGAAAAGAGCTGTGGAAGAACGAAATGGCCAAACAAGACCTTGGTAGAGCTAGTGGAAGATGACCTCACCGCAATGACATCACCTTCCACTAACCCAAAATTGCATTATGTGGAGCTTCACCATACATGATGGCCGGCCAAACCATGGGAGACAAAGGAAAAAGAAAAAAAAAAATGAATGACAACAAGACATGACAAAAAGCCATGAATTAAGGGCCAACTCACCAACCACCACACCCCTTTCTTCACTCATTTTTCTGCCACTTTTCTTCCTTAAAAACCGGCAGCCAACAGCCCTCTTTGGCCCCTCAAATGTTCGGCAGCCCAAAGAAAGAGGAAGGGAATTGGTTTAGTTTTGGGAACTAGATGATCAACCAAAGCCTAACCAAGTCAAGGACACATGCCCATGCTTTTGACCTCATTCTCCACTAACCAAATTTGAGCATGTGAGCTATACTCCCTTCCCCATTTTCGGCTGTAGCACATCCCCTCCACTCCACCACATTCGGCAGCCAAGGGAGAAGCAAGAGAGACAAGACATAAAGCCCAAAATCAAGGAAAAAGGTTGAAGCACTCTTGTCCATCACAAGTCTCCCATCCCTTTTGTCTTTTCACTTGGAAAGCTAAGAGAAACCCTCACATTTTTCCCTTGTATCATTCGGCAGCAAGAGAGGAAGAGAAGAGAAGAGAGTGAGAGCAAAGAAATCCTTGAAGTTTTCATCTCCTTGGGGTTTCGGTTTCTAGAGGGAGAGCTAAGAAGAAGTAAGAAGATTTTGTGGGTTCTTTCAAGACTTGTGGAAGAAGTTGAGAGAGGAGAGAGGAGAGGAAAAAAATCTGGAAATTTAGAGGGAAATCTTGAGGAGAGATTCGGATTTGAGTGGTCTAGCAATGAACCAAGAAGAAAAAAATTTTTGGTGCACCACTTGTACCAAAACCGTGAGCCACCAAGCAAGGAAGGGCTTGAGAAAAATCTTGTGGATTTTCTCAAGAGGTGGCCGAACAAGAGGAGGAGGAAAAAGGTAAAAAAAAACTTGGATTTTTCTCTTATTAAGGTTCGGTTTTGGTGATGCAAGAAAGAGCTAACAAAAAAAATTTTGGATGCCATTTTCTTGGAGAAGTCGTGTGGGTGAGCAAGCCAAGGAACCAAAGGAAGATTTTGGGATTTCAAACCCTAACTTGGGTTTGAGGTAAATCTCTTAAAACCATCTTGAAATTAGGTTCCATTTAAGTGTTTTGATGGTGATTCAAGTTGTTTGTAAGGACATAAGTCCATTTAATTTTCAGCCCTCATTTTGTTGGTGTGTGTGCTTGATTTGGAGTTAGGGTTATGGTTGGCTTGATCTATCATTTGCTTGCTTGATTTAGCTTGCTTGATGATGGATTTTTCATGCTAGAAATTAGGTTGTATGTCCCCCAAGATGTGGCAAAAAATCTGCCCTTGGCAGCCATGAGAGCATGCTAGATTTAGGGTTGGTTATGATGATGCTAGTATGTGATAATGCATGTGCTAGAACCAAGCAACCTAGGTTTTTAATTTTCGGATTTGGGTCGCATTGGTTGAATGAGATGGATTTATGGGTTCCAATGGGACGTTAGAAGCACTGCTTGTTGTTGTCTAAGCTCCCGATGTGATCGGTCGAGATAGATTTCGCGAAATAAGACGTAAGCCGAACTAGCAACCGAAACTGCCAATTCGGATTCGAATCTGCCCAGTTTCGGGAAAGGGTAATTTCAAGGTCCTTAGAAGCTGAATGGGGTAAAACTTAAAACACAAAAGTTGCTCGGAACAACTTTTACTAGAGAGCAGCGCAGACAGAATCTCCAAATAAGGCTCCAACGGCCTCCGTTTTCCTCAAAACCCGTGGCTGATCCCTGGGACGGTCTTCATGTAATACCTAGAAATTTCATGTTATCATTTCCTTTTCAAAAGAATTATGTGTATACGTTGAGATGTTTACGGAAAAACTCAGTTAAGAGTTTTTCATACGTTTTACGAGGTCTTATAGCTCAATAAGACTCAGAATAGGTTTTTAAGATTAGAAAACGCCTTTTCAAGTCGAAAAGGACGAAAAAGGACGTATTTTCGAAAAAGTCAAAGTTTGACCGAAAAGTCAAATTTGACCAAGAAAGTCAAAGTTTGACCAAGAGTGGTCAATAGTTGACTTGACAATGTTAAATGATGCAATATGAGAAAATACTGTAAAATAGGTCAGTATGGGCGAGATAGCTCAAATAGGCTTTAAAACCATCCTAGAAAATCAAGCACACCTAGTTAAGGTCAAGGGCAAAAGGACATGAAAATATAGAAAACTTGATCACCAAGTCACCCAAAAGGACCGGTCAAAGTCAGGGGCAAAAATGTCAAAATCTTCACTTTTGGGGCAAAAGTGTAAATTTTGGAAAATATGTGAAGTAAGCTTAGTGATGTCATTAGATGATGTCACAATAAGACAATGACTTGCCTTGCAAGCAAAGATAAGGACCGGCTACTTTTGGAGGTAAAATTGCAAGGATTTTGTCTTTCGGGGCAAAAATGTAATTTTAGAAAATATGTGATTTAAGTATGAGAAAATCACATAATATCATGAAGAGAATGTCAATTGCTTGAAAGGCAAGCAAAATGACCGGTTATGATATTTTAGGGGCATAAATGCAAGAATTTCACTTTTGGGGTCAAAGTGCAAATTTTGGAAAATTGATGATGTAAGCACATGATGTCATCAAGATGATGTCATCATGATGAGATAAGTTTGGCATGATCACCAAGAAAGCAACCGGCCACCTAGGGGGCATTTTTGCAATAATTCTAGTTTTTGGGGCAAAAGTGCAAATTTTAGAAATTTGGTGATGTAAGCGATGAGGTCAGCCATGAGGTCAGCAATGATGTCATCCGTTGCTTGCTCTCTAAGTTTTGACTGGCCACCTCATACCTTGTGGAACAAGGGTTGAACTTTTCAAAGTTTAGGGGCTAAAATGCAATTTTGAGAAAGTTTGCAAATGCCTATAAAAACCCACCATAGGAGTCAGTTTTTGTGCTGGAAATTTCCAGAAAAACAGCCAAAACTCTGGCCAATTTCTTCCCCAAAAATCCGAGAGAGAGTGGAAGAGAAAGGACAAGAGAAAAAAATTGGAAAATCACATGTGAAGTCATCTTGGTGTGCACGGTTTTGGAGCATGGAAAACCAAGATGAAATCTGAAATTTTTAGAGTGAAATTCTGGGCAGTGGCCGTGGGTTAGAGGAAGAAAAGAAGAGAAAAATTTTGATACCAATTGGAGGTCCAAAGCCGAGTGGTTGATGGCCAAAGGGAGGGAGAAATTTTCGGTTCAACAACCCTAACCCATGCCTAGGGTAAGTCAAGGTAAAATCCTTCAAACTTAAGTGATTTTTCCATGCAAGTTAGATGGATATTTATGGGTATGTTTGTATGTGCATGGCTAAAAAATTGGAACCCATTTGGAGGGGAAATCCGGTTGTGAAGACAACCAAGGAAAGCAAGGAAGTTTGGCTCCAAAGGTGTGAACCAACTTCCGAAAATGAAGAGGTAAATTCCCTAAACCCTAAGCTTTTGGTTCAAGCTTAATTTGGGAAATTTATAATGTATTTCAAGCATGGATTGTAAGAGCTTAAGCTCAAGTTTTTATGATGATGCCCTAGACTTAATATGGTGCTTGATTAGGGTGTGTTGCATGTGGTTTAGCTATGCTTGTTTATGCTTGTGTGCTATGATTTTATGCTTGCATGAATGCTAGGATTGCATGGCTTATTGGTTGGTATGTCCCCTACCTTAGGTGCAGCCGTGTATGGCTTGCTTGCTAGGGTGTTAGACCTAGCTTTGGTGTTGCATGAATGGTTCAATTTTATGTGATGCAAATCCTAGATGCATGCAAACCTAGGTTTTTGTAGTTCCGGTTTGGTTTGCATGGCTGCGATGGGATGACATGTGGATACATGTGGGACGTTAGTTAATGTTGCATGTTGTTTATTTAGGCTCCCGAGTGATCGGTTGAGTTAGTTCCGCGAAATAGGACACGTAAAATCAAGTAAGCACGAAAACTGGTAGGTTCGGATTAAATCTGTCCAGTTTTCGGAAAAGAAAAATAACAGGCCTTTAGAGGCCGAATTTGGGAAAACGTAAAACACAAAAGTTGTTCAGAATGACTTTTTCTAGGGGGCAGCGCGGACCGTTTTCCAAAATAAGGCTCCAATGGCCTTTAAAAATGCCAAAACCCGTGGCTAATCTTTTAAGTCCCCAGACCCAGTTTCGTTTCAGGGGTCAGCCAGTTTCAACTCAAAACTGGTACGATTTTAGGCCGAATTAAAAGTTTTGTAAAACACGAAAGTTTTAGCATTTTTCGAGAGCTAGAACTTTCGTGAAGAAAACTTTTTCAGATTACGCACCAATTTTAAAACGAAAATTGTTTTATGAAGGGTGCTCAAGGAATCCGAAATTCCTGCACCACAAGTTTTAACAAATGATTTTAGAAAATTGGTTTTTTAACCTTAAACGAGTGTTTTGACTCGGAAAACTGTTCCAAGGGCGGTTTTCAACCTCAAATAATTTTACGAAGCATTAATCCAAGAGTTTGGATTTTATGATTTAAGTAAAGAATTTTACAAGTAAAGTAAGATTTTGGGATTAATTTCCCTAAAATTTCCAAGTTAAGGAAAATGTATTTTTCAAACAAGAGTATAGCAAGCGATTAGTTTACGATTGGTAACCGGGAGTTACACCCGAGTTACCGGGTCGAGCCCGAGGCCCAAAGGTTGACCCATAGGGGGGTTGACCATAGTTGACCGTAATTGACCAAAGTTGACTATAGTTGATTTTGGTTGACTAATAGCATTGATTTAAGTTTAACCTTAAGGGTTATCCAATGTAACCCTAAAGGATACCGTTTAAGCTCAACTAAAGGGTTATCAGATATGACCCGATAGTTATGGATTAAGGATGAGTAACCCTTAGGGGTTTAGCAAGGCTTAGTACGCAAGGTTACCGAGTGTAACCAAGTTAGATGTTTTACATGAAGGGACATACAACCAAGACCATGTAGGATAAGCATGTTGGTTAAGTCACCAGCACTTCACGAGTTTAAGTTAGATCATGTCCTTTGTCAAGCAGGCAGAACCTGCAGCTGTACCAGGAGAAGAACAGCATTAGTTGGGACAGTTAAGCAAGAACGTAGGACGGAAGGTAAGTACAACTCCGCCTACAGCATGAATACATGTTTGTTTGCATATGTTGTTTTCAAGAAATCATGAATGGGATTTCATGATTTATGATGTTATGAAGTAGTATGTTCATGTTACATGTTAAGATGCTATGTCATGATGCAGTATGCTATGTTTATGGTACGAGGAAGTATGTCAAGATGCAGTATGTTCATGTTATATGTTAAGATGCAGCATGTTCATGTTTCATGTTAAGATGTAGCATGTTATGTAGTATGTCATGAAGTTTGTATGCTATGTATGATGTTATGTTATGATGCAAGTATGTCATGCATGTTAAGTATGAGATAGTATGTTATGCAGAAGCATGTTATGTTTTATGTTAGATAGCGTGGCATCACGAAGCATGTCCACTAATAATGAAATACATGGTAAGCAAGAGTTAAGTTAAGTAAGGATTGTTGTGTTGTACTGGCTTGCCTCCGTGGTAAGTTCAAACGGTATGTTCCATGGTTTGACTTGAATTGGACGGGCTGTCTCCACTACTCCATGTTAAACGTTTTGTTTCATGGTTTGAGTTGGATTTGATGGACCACCTTCAATCACTCCATGGTTATGTACCTCAGTACGTGCACACATGGTATAGAAGTAAGATAAGATTAGTAGAGAAATCATAATTGATTTAATAATAATTCATAATTGGTTCATGTAGTTGTGCATTTCATTTGCATGCGGATTGAATATTGTGCTTACTGAGCTTTTTAGCTCACTACTTACGTTCATGCTGTAGGTAAGCTACCTACCGGCAATACCTGATGCAAGGCTGTGGAGAGATGGCGCCGCGGATTGTGAAACGTGGGAATGGACACCACTGCGGGTTTCCAAAATATGTTTGAAATGAAAAATGTGTTTTCATTATGTTTTATGTATGTATGATACAGTTTCAGTTTCAGTTTCAGTATATATGGCAATGAGTTGCCTCTTTTTTTACCGATCCGCATTAGGTCGGGTCTGGTCCACGTTTTTATGTTATGTTTCAGTATAGTAGCTTCCCTAAGGAATAAAAGCTCGGTACTCGAGTGAGTACATAGTAAGGAGTTAAGTATTATGAATGAGAATCAGTTTTAAGTTATGCTTAAGATAAGCTTAAGGTTTTATGTTTTATGCATGAGCAGTTTTCAAGTCATAATTTTCAAAATGAAGTTAAGTCTTTTGAAGTTTCAAAAGAAGTTTTAAAAGAAAAGAAAAAAAAAATTTCCGCAATTTTCTTCAAGTTTTAAGTTAAGCAAGTAGAAGTAACGACCCTCCATTCACGTAATCAGCCCTACGTGAGTGGTCGGGGCGTTACACTTCACCCAGTTTTTCAGAGTCAGCCCGTTTTCAAATAAAAACTGGTACTGATCTAGGCTGAACTGGATTTTTTATAAAACACAAAAGTTTTAGCATTTTTCGAGGGCTACAACTTTCGTGAAGACAAGTTTTTCAAATTCCAAGCCGATTTTTAAACTGGGCACGTTTTATGGAAGGTGCGCAGGGAGTTCGAAATCCTGTACATGAGTTTTGCAAAAATGTTTTCTAGAAAAATTGTGAAGTACTTTTAAACGGCTATTTTAGCTTCGGAAACTGCTCCAAAGACAGTTTCAGACCCCAAATGATTTTATAAAAAGATTTGTTTTGAAAACTATGAATTTTAAGGGCTCGGGTTTGAAAATTCACATTTTTCCACAAAGTAAAGAAAAAGAGGGTTTCAAACCAAGAGTTTACAAGTCAAGGAAAATAATGAGTTTAAGCCAAAGTATTTTTCTAATTTAAGAAGTTAGAAATTTTTACAAGCAGAATGAAGGATTTTGGAAAATAAATTACACGAGATTTTCCAAAAATAAGGAAGAGGAATTTTAAAGTAAAATTGGTAAACAAGCCGATTACGAACGGTAGCCGGATATTATATCCGAGTTACAAACCCAAGGATAACCAAGGGTTGACTAAAGGTTGACCCAAGGTTAATTAAGGTTAACCTTAAGGGTTACCCAACATAACCCTAAGGGATACCCACATGTATATTTGGGCTAAGATTTAAAGGGTTAATGGAAATAACCCAATAACAAGGATGTATGAGCAAAGCCCAATAATAGAATAAGGCTCTAACAAAAAAGGTTACCCAACGTAACCTCTTAAAGATTTATCAAAACTCGATAAAAACTGAGGGTTAAGGTGGCCAAGATGGATATCAAACATAAGGGACATACAACCAAAAGTAGGTATGAGTGTTGGTAGGTCACCAACACCTTACGAAAGGATTCTGATCCTATATTTTTGGTATATCAGGAAAGTGAATTGCCGTTACCGACAAATTTAAGGAACGCAACTTTAAGGATACGGCACTAGAGGTAAGTACAAACCTTACCTGTAGTATGAAAGCTAGTAAATTATGTTTAAGTATGTGGTTTTCAAATATACTACAAATTGTTGTGTGCTATATCTATGAAATGCCATGCTTTATAAAAAGTGCTGTTTTTGCAAAATGCTATGTTTATAAAAAGTGCTATATTTGCAAAATGTCATGTTTATAAAAATGTCATGATTGCAAATACCATGAATGAAAAGAATGCCATGCCATGTTATGAATGAGATAAAAAGTATGTTATTATATAGTGATATCATAAGGTATGTTCACTAAGGATAAATAACATGGTAAGAAATCACAAGAAAAGTGTCGTACCGACCTCCCATAAGGTGGAGGATTTTTCATGTTCAAGTAAAAGATTCACCCTCTCGTTGATGCGGGAGGGTGTAATCACCTAATATTCTCAGAGTAGTTAGGGATCTTGCAACCCCTAACTGTATCTGAAGGCGCGCTAAATAAATGATGGTACGTACACTATGGGGCCCATAATAAAGATAAGTAAGTTAAAAAGAAATGCATAGATGGAACATAAATGGTTCACGCATATGCATATGATGATGTATTTTTTCCCGATGTTTAAATGTTTTGTGAGATTATGTTTGCGCTTGCTGGGCGAAAGCTCATTCAGTTATATTTCATACTGTAGGTAAGAAACCTGCAATGTAAATGGTGGGCATTGTGAGGATGATGTGGTGGCGGACGAAGGCGGTGTGGATACCACTACGTATTAATTCCGCAACTTTTTGATAAGTTAAGAAGTTTTGTATATAAGTATGTACATGATGAAGACAAGTCATGTATTATGGTATTTTGGAACTAAAGACTTAAGTAAACTTTTACTTCAGTAGTAATGATCTATTGCTAATGACAAATGCTTTTTATAAGTATGTTTCAAAAAAAAAAGTATTCCTAATTTTCAAGTAAAGTTAAGTAAGTAAATAAGGCGTGACGGCCCTACGTAGTAAGGGGGCGTCACACTAAAATCCCTAGTTTGGTTCATCGCGCACATCACTTCCTCAGCATTTAAACAATGCAAAACATATAGAGAAACTTCAGCGACAAATTTCAGAAAAACGAAATCATTACAAAACAAGGGCTAGAGACCCAAGGTTTGAATGACCAAGGCATGATGCCTGCTGTTCAAAGAAAAGTGGCATGCAAGGCAAAAATTACAGAAAAAAAAAATTAATACTCCGCAGCTTTCTCGGATTCTAGGAGGTCATCTCTGGATTCGTAAGTTGTATGAGGCTTGAAAGTGACAGGGTTAATCTCATTAGTAGTTGAAGGAACGGCTGAGGTTGGTGGCTCGACATTCGTTATAGACGCAGACGTTGAGGCTTCAACTTCAATGAGAGATTCCTTACAGAGTTCCATCTCCTAAAAAACGTTAGCATCTGCAAGAAAGCCTTGCTTACACTTCTTCAAGAGCCCATAGCAAGCCTTGAGAGTAACCTTCTTGTACTTGGCCATGATACTAGTAACGAGTCCTTTGATATCCTTACCCTTCTGTTTGATCGACTCTTTCAGGGCATCTATCTCGGACTTCGCCTTGTCGAACCTGTCGACCATGATCTTTATCATCTCAGCTTCTTTTTTCGCCATTTGGTTGAGAGTCTGAAGCTGCTTGATCAGAATGCTCATGCTCGCTCTAACATCCTTGAACTTACATTTAATGTCTAGTAGGTTTTCTACGGGCTCTTTATCGATGGCTTCAAGTTCCCTGATCCGCTTTTTTTGCTCAACATCCTTGTCTATGGAACGGTAGATTAACCCCATTCCCCTGAGGATGCACTGCAAAATAACAAGTTTAAGCAATGTAATCAATCACAAAAACAAGAGTAAGGAAATAGGGAAAATGAACCTTCAAACCATCCCACAAGAATTCATCGAGATGTTCTTGTATTCGGCCATCATTCACCGTATCCATATCAACGTTGGTGAGTAACTGATGGATAATCTGGACGTTAAGTTTTTGGTTGTGGAGAAGGCTTGTCCCTGAAGGCAAGTTCACCTCCATCTCCATGTCCACTTCCTCTTCCTCCGTGACTTCAAGCTCATTGCTTGATTTAAGAACGATTGCCTTACCTTGCTTTCTCTTCCTCTTCCCTGTGCCTTTTTCCCTATCTTTTCACCTACCTTTTATTTTTTGGCAAAGGGCTATTCTAGCAAGTTTAAAGGCTCAGGGGATGATTCGATGAGAGGAAGGGTGGAGGAATCAAAGTTCAAGTAGCCTTAGCTGCCTTTGCTAGCCTTGGCAGCCTCTTTCTACACTCGCTTCCTCAGAAGAAGTTCTTATGGGGAGGGAAAATCAATCTTCATTGTGTTAAGTGCTAATTTTGTGATCAAAGCCTATTTGTCAGAAAGTGGCCGAAGAACAGCGAAGTACCGAAGAGTCTCCTTATTGCTCCTCTAATCATGAGTGGCCAATCAACCCAGGAAGGAATTCGTTTAACTATACCTGATTAAATTACGATGACGTCCTCCCAAAGGCTCGACTGCCTAATTCTATGGGGGACGTTAATTTCGTCTCACTCTCGATTAGGGTAGGCAAGCAGTTATTCAAGCTTTACCTCGAACCTAAACGCTTTTGGTGGTGGCTTCCTTAGTTGCTTACCTGCAATATAGAGCGATGACAAGTAAACACATAAATGTTCTTATTCCAGCTATCGATGTTAGATTTTTGTCTCGATTCTCTACGTTCGAGACTTATGAAAAGGACCCCACAAGGGGGAAAACGCGTTTGGTAGTGCACCTAATAATTTATCATTCACTAGTATGAAGAAATACTGATCTTGCTAGTATCTATCGGCGTTCCTCATTTCTTTGACCACTTGCCGTTTTCATCTGGGTACTTTAAGTAGTGGCCGTGTTCTTTCGTGTTCTCTTATGGGTAGTAGAGGATGAGGAAATCATCTACCGATAGCTCAACGCCTACCTTGTCGGCAATCACTATTAATTCCGAAAACACTAGCATATCGTTCAACATCAACTAAGGGATTGCTAGCTGATAATGATGCATACTTTGAATAATGAGTGAATGGATCGGAAGTCGAAGCCCATATTCAAAGTAAATTATATACATGCAGATCCACCCTTCAGAGATGGTGTCCGCTCATTAGTTCGCAAAAGGAAGACGAAGTTAGACTTCATTTGGGAACCCATACCTACCCTTAAGAAGGGCCAAGTCGTCTTCAGTTAAGATGGAAGGGGGGTTCGCTGTTTATAGAAAGGACTCCGTGATAATTCGTCATGGGGGCCTGCTCAATCGATTGATGAGAGGAATAAAAAGGGCTCCAACCCCCGACATCGTTGTCTGTTGACTCCTTTTTGATACCTTGTTGCAGGATTCAATGCCTTTTCTCTTTTGGAAGCATTGATGCTCTTCCCTCGAACGTCGATTGACGGATGTCAATTCAGTGTCTTTGGCATTGCACTCACTCATCCAGATCGATGTTCGTTAGGACATTGACATCCTCCTATAGTGGTCTCTTGCTTCTCGCTTTATCCATATTAGCTTGCAAACAGATTTATGGACAAACGGTGATAGGACTTCGGATCTAGGTCCTAAACCTTTGAAATCCTACAAGATTTGGGATGAATGTGAGGAACACAAACCTAGAAACTCTAAGAAAAACCCAAAAAAAAAAACCACAAATTCCTAAACTAAATCACTTACTTGGTGAAAACACTTAAAAACTAGCCTCAAATGACTCGGGATCAATAGAAAAACAAACTTCTCAGATCAAAAGAGCATAAAACAAAGAGAAGGACAAGGAATCTTTCCTAAAAATCTCGGGGTGACTTTGAAAACTCTTCAACTCTCTCTGAGGATTCGGGTGGTGTCAAGTGAAGAAATAAGAAAAGAATAGGGGGAGGGAGGAGATGTGGAGTTATAACACTTTGTGGGAAGATAACGGATCTAATTTTTTTATCACACCTTATCAAACGGCATGAATCATGAGACTTTCAGATTCTCACTCAAAGAAATCATTTCATAAATTTTGAAATTTTGAAAAGACAATAATCGTTGTAGGTCATCCAACCAATACTTGCCATGTGTAAAGAAGATTCCTTTTCTCTTAGGCTTGACAATTATGATTGACTAGCATCAGTTTTCATTGGATTTGAGTGATTGACACTCTTGATGATCAGTAGGCATTGTTTGAATGATGAGTATCAAACACTCTATTAAGAATCATTACTCGATAGAGTGGGGGGTTATCTGTTGGAGTCAGAGTTTATCTCCCCATAATATTATAACTAGGTTGTCAGGACCACTAGACCTATGAACAACGAACAATGAATATTGATAGATTAAGTGCTCCTAATCTCGAACATTCAAGCTCGACCCAATGAACGATTACCATTCGCTAGAAGAGTGAAAAAACAATGAATGGTTATCCTTGATCATTTAGTTCAGTTCCCTTGAGGCCTATTAATTTACCAAGTGTGGACCTGTTAGGCACTTTTGTTGGGATCTATATGTGCTTTAAGGATAGAAAATCAATATTAGGGATTTTCTGTAAATATGACATTTTGATATTAATAAGAGGAAGTTATTCATGTTTAATAAGTTGTGTCCTATTTACTTTCATTTGTTGATTGTATGATTATTTTGAGCAAACATAAAATACGCCTAGGCTGTTGGTAATATATCGAATTACCATATGTATACGGGGTATGCATAGAAGACGTGGTAATTTAATAACAGTCTAAATAAATAGTCCATAATCAACGGAATAAGATTTAGGGATCTTATTCATGATAAGATTGTAAAGGTTGTCTACTTCCTTGGAGGGATGGTTTGTCTTGACCATCGGATAGGTTCCGAGTAGAAACTTTAATGTATACCAGTATTGAGGTATGACATGGGACTGAACCTAAAGTGTTAATTGATTCGGTTTAATAATTCTGTTTATAAGAATCAATGATGCTTTGATTATCATCCTGCATTAATCTTAATCCTGAAATGATTACTTGAGTTCGCATCCATGACTTATATACTTTGATGCACTAAAGGTGAGACACTGTTAATTCATGGTCAACAAACTTGTGTTTTGGGTGCATGACTTATGGATGGAGAAATCAAGATTCATAGATACGGAATCCATAGCTATCTTAAAAATAGTAAATGTTATCTACTTAAAGGTATTATTCGGGGATTGAAAGATAGTATAACAAGATCTTGGCCATCGGTTTACTTTGTGTTTTCTGGTGGTTTACCAATTGTATGGTTTTACAATTGGTGGTTCTTTCAATGGAGAATAATTGAACTTTAAGTTAAAATGATTGAAAAGGTAAAACGGAAAAAGTCCTTAATTCAATCATGGATAACATATGGGATTAAGCAAGCGATCAATAAATCATGGAAGAAGCACTACGTGAGAGAGCTTTCGTAATACGGTATGTAAACAGGAGTTCAACTTCAAACTTTTAGTGGAATAGTTTTGAAGTTGATAATTGATGGATAATTAATCTGGGATTAATTTTTCACAATTATAGGAGCCTCTTTACATATTTTCATCGGGTCTCTCTATTAGCTTATATAGTTCCACGAAGCGTCTCGGGATTTGTTCCTAATGAGATCGGTAAATTATAAATGGAATTTAAAAATGTCTATTAAGACATGGTACTCTCTTACATGCAATCCAGAAATAATTGGACATGTAAAATTTGTAGACAAATGATTTGTCAACATGTGATTGGTTAATTTGAATTTTGAAAATAAGATTATGTTTGAATTTTGGAAAACAAAATTTTTTCTCTCCTAATTAAAGGAGGTGCACATTTTTTAATTGTGTGGAGGGAAGAAAATTTTGTTTCAAAATTGTTTAAATATATTCCTAACATGAAATTATTAATTGGTTTAAATAATAGAGATTATTTCATGAATTTTTCTTTCCTAATTAAAGAGGTGCACGGTTTTTGTGAGGAAAGAAAATTTAAAATATTTCATTGATTTAAATTAATTAATATGGATAATGTTTATGGAAAATATTCATTCAAATATGTGAATCCTATTTAAATTCGAAAATGTTTAAAAGAAGTTTGAATATAGATAGGACTATGATCTTTTGACTAGTCTAGATTTTTGATTTAAAATTTGAACCAATAATCATGATTTATCTCAAAGTGGCCGAATTTTTGGACGATTAATTTCCTCTTGAAAAAATGTTTTTAGGTTTAATGAATCTAGCCCTAAAGTTGTATAATCTTTTGGTTCAAGATTTATCCGGAAAAATAATTATTAATTATTTTTCAAGAAGGAGATAAATTTTGAAAAGGATTGGAATACTATATAAAGGCTAGGAGTTCTTGAAAAACCAATTTTTGATAATTTTAAATTAAAAAATGTTTTTGGAAGAAAAAAAAATTTTTGGGTTTCTTCTACATCAAGAAATTCGGCTATCTTGTGAGAGAGAAAAAGAGAGAAAATTCCATTGAATCAAAACTGTGAGGAAGGTTAAACCGAGTGATAATTTTCATAGGAGGTTAACTGGTTCCTGTTTTATAGTTTTGAAGAAAGAAGTTTGATCAAATTCTCAACGAGGATCATCAGAATTGAGAATGAGGGATCTAGACTTCGGAAAGAAATACCAGTCGCTTGGATTCATAGAACGTGTGCCCACATACACTCTGAGACGTGGAACTCGAGAATAGTAGAGAAGACACGTTGGTCAAACGCTCTAGCAATTCCGGAATCCAAGAAATAAGGTATGCTTGATCATGAATTTAATTTATTGTTATATGTATCATGAGCTTCTTTTCCGAAAACGGCATAAAATTTTAAAACTTCCGCTGTGCCGTAACTCTGATACCGGATCCGATTTTTCCAACAACTTTGTTCAACGAAGCAAACAATGAACGATGCTCAACCATTTATTGATCATCACGAATGATTGGTTCGTCATCCAACATTCAAATTTAACGAACAACGAATGGTGAGAGATTAATCTCCATAGCTACTAAGCCCACGATCATTCATAGTATTGCGGCCCATGTCCTAATACATGTTCCAAATTATTTGGGTAGTGGGGAACAGTCCACTACCATCATGCTGGTCTAGACCCACGATCTTCCCTTTATAAATAGAGGAAGATCCTCTTTATTTGGGGGGATCCTTTCTTTTGGAAGCCCTTTGCTTCCTATTATCCTGTCGGATTATACCCAGAGATTGTAGTTTTTTGTACTCAAAATTCATATATAGTGAAACCACAGACTCAGAGGATGTAGTACAATTCTAGTGAACCTCTCTAAATTTCGGTGTTGCTATCCTTTACTGCTTTCATTTTTTATTTGTTATTTACATTTTTCCGATTATAATTGTTTTATGATTTTTATTTGCGATGCCCAAGGATCTCGATAATTTCTGTATGTTAATTTTCTTATGATCTAATCCTAATTAAAATTTGAGTGTAGATTCCTAGCAACTACACTATGCTAGCATAAAACCAAATTCACATTTCTATTTGTTTGGTTTTGTCAACTTGTAGTGGAAAGTCAGTGATGATTGAGCATTGATGCTCGATATTGCCTGGGTTATTACTTTCTGACTTTCAACAGTGAACTTTTTGCATTTATGATTAGGTTTGTATTTCAACTTCTCTGGAGCGAAACATGGTTGAACAGATACCAAAATTACATTCATAGTTGTGATCCAATTTGGAATTGCAGAGATTGAGCTTGCTTGACATGTGTCCCTACTATTTTCTTCAGTTATCACATTATTTGTAGTGGATTTGTTAGGCAGGATTATGTGGTTTTTAGACTAGAATTCTAGCTCCGGAAGTGATGCAGAGGAATACGTGGCTGAGAGGAGGGCTTGGATGAGAGTGGAGATGGAACCAGGTGATTTGAGGCCATCTTAGTTCAAATTAAGAAGATTCTTCATTGATTTTCTAGGGAAAGGAACATGATTGAATTTGTTGTGATTTGATTTTTATTGCTCACTGATGCAGACAATTGCACGGATAATGTAGTTTGATATCTGCATGTCTTACTCATTGATTGATGTTGGATATGATTTCTAACGTTGAATTGGTGTAGTTTTGAGTTAGTTCTTATTGATCGAAATATAGTGTAATATCTGCATGTCTTACTCATTGATTGATGTTGGATATGATTTCTGGGTTGAATTGGCGTAGTTTTGAGTTAGTTCTTATTGATCAAAAGTTGGACTTTTTGCGATTTGAGCTTGTTTACAGTCCATAGCATATGCTGAATTTCTGGATTTTTGTAGTTTGTATAATATTTGTCTATTATCCATGCCATAGGAAATGGATTATTGCCTATATTTGTACATTGTTTGTAAATAGATTAGTGTCTGAGTTTGCATTATACATCCTATGGTAGATTAAAACGGCTATCCATTAACATGTCAAAACTATAATTATTTACACTGTTCTTCTAGGATTACGAACAAAAAGAGTTCCAAAAGTTACAATTTATTGTTTGTGGATGCTTTAGTACAAATTTTTGGTATTATAGATGAAAATAAAAGTGTTAATAATTTTTATTTCAACTAGAGTTATGAAAAAAATATCTATTATAATCCGTTTTGCATTCCATCAGAATCTGTTTGGTATTTTATCAAAATCTATTTTGCATTCTATCAGAATGCATTTTGCCTTATTGGATTCTGGAAGAATCTGTTTTGCATTATGATAGAATCCATTTTGCATTTTGATAAAATTTGTTTTGCATTTTATCAGAAATTATTTTGCCATCTCGGATTCTAGTAGAATCTGTTTTGGATTCTGATATAATCCATTTTGAATTATGATAGAATCTATTTTGCTTATTTTACATTTTATCATAATCTATTTGGCCTTCTCGATTCTGGTATAATCCATTTTGGATTCTAGCAGAATCTCTCTAACGACCGGAGCCAGATTTTTGTTGAAATCCAAAAATATATATGTAGAATTTCTTTGATGACTGACATCCATGTTGGTGACTGAAGTCAGATACATTCGATCGTCTTTGTTGAAATATGAAAAATATATATATATTTCGGCAATCGACGACTGGCCGGTGGTCAGTTGCAGTGAATGGAGTCAGAAAGATATAAAAAAAATATTCCAATAAATAAAAAAGAGAAGAAAATAAAGAGATGGGAATATTTTTATCTATTTTCTTTTTTTATTTAATAATTTAATTAAATAATATGAATTAGTAAAATTATTAACTTTACTCTCATGGTGAACTATAAAGAGGTGCCCCTTTAGGTCATTCTTGCAAATCCCCCCTAATGTTATATGGCTATAGCCTATGAAGATTGGCCTCCTCCTAGATGCAAATTATGCACCGCAAACAACAAGAGTAATGTTGTAACGACCCGCCTTACGCATGCCGTGACCATACTTATACTTAGACTTATCTTGCATAATTACTTAGCTTATCTTATTTCAGCGGAAGTATAGAACACAAATTTTTTGAACTTATTATTTTTTTAAACAAACAAACAACTTCGGAAGGTTAACCTTTTTACAATCCATATAGCACAATCTTTTAAAGAAGTACTTGAGTCTCATACATATATAAGTATGTACAAAATATCATAATTATCAAAATCAAAACATGTAGCGGACTCCATCCCAAGTTTCACAATTCGCACCGCCACGCTCCACTGCTTTGCATCAAATATTGCTTGTAGATTGCTTACCTACAGCATAGACATAAGTCGTGAGCTTTCGCTCAGCAAGTACAACTATTGAACCGCTAAACATTTCATAAATCATAATGCATGAACCATTTATGCTTTTCTTGTGCTTTCTTATCATAACATAATCTTTTAGGGCTCTTACATAACATAAGTGAACGTACCGTGGCGCGCAGCCATGGAGTGGTTGGGGCCGCTAGCTCTGTCCAACTCAAACCATGGACCAAGTCTGACCTAGTGTAGGTCAGTACAACATGAGAGAACTTGTTTCATTTGATTCTTGAAAACTTGTTCTTACATACTTGAAAAATCATTTCGTACTTGAAATCTTTCCATGCTTTAAAATAGTTTCTTATTTGAAACTGGGTTTGCATTCTTACCACATAATTTAACATAAGTGAGCATGCTTCATGATGCTATAATAATCACATGCATTTCAGCAATCAACATGTATTCATGAGCTTGAAAATAAACAAGCAGTGAAAACATTTTCGTCTACTGTAGGCGAGTCATACTTACCACTTATGCTTACTCCTTAATCTTGTGTCCCGCCAAACACAAAAACAGGTTACCTCCCTGTTTCCAGAAAAATCGTGATATAAGAATCATTCTAACTTATTCCCTTAAACTTGGTTGTTTGGAACTAGACTATACCCTACATAGTCTTGGTACTATAGTGTTTTCTTTAAAATTTGTTTTGATTTTCACAAAACTTCCTTCATGAAAGTTGTAGACAACATCGAAATCTAAAACTTTTGTTTTTGGTCAAAACTCTGAATCTACCTCTAACCTACTCGTTTCTTCTTCGAAAACTTTTGACCATATTTTCTAACCCTAAAATTTGGCCTCGGGTTTTAATAAAAATGGAGGCCTTAGGAGCCTTAATTTTAAAAACGGTCCACACTGCCCCCTAGGATTTTCATTCCCTACAACTTTACAGTTTTGATTTTTTACAAATTCGACCTCTAAGGATCTCAAAATCTTATTTTCAGAAAACAGTTTCTTTAAATCCAAAAGTGGCAGATTCAATCAACCGATTTCTTACAAAAAATTACGTGCATACTAACTTGAGCGGTTTAAAACTATTGCTTATAACAAGCCAGCAGGGTGTTTCATAATATCTTTGTGATCATACATTCATTTTTTATCCATATCATTTTTGTGCAATCCCAAAAAGGTAATCCATACCAATTAGGGTTTTTAGGGTTTTCACAAACCGTAATTGCATCATAACCTATCCCTATTCTCATTCATTCACAAGGCATTATTTTTTAGCATAAATAAACATAACAAACAGATAATAGGCATTCTTATAGCCTACTAACTTTTAACTCAAAAATCATAAGCTTGCATCCAAACACAACTAGAGACCACCAACTTCTAATAAGGCAAACTCAAGCACTTGCAAAACCCTAGAGCATGAAGTTGAAGAGTGAGCTTATGCTCTTACTTTTTCAGCACTAAACATACTTGCATCCATAAACCAAAACTCTATTGAGGAAATAGAGGGTAGAAGGCTTACCTCCAACTTTAAGAAAGTAAACCAAGACTATGGCTGCAAAGTTTCTCCTTGCACACTACTAGAACTAAAAACCGACCTCACTATGCTTCTCTTAGAACTAAAAACCGACCTTACTATGCTTTCTTATTTCTCCTTTTTCTTTTCTCTTGGGTTCGGATCTTAAGGGAGGAGACTAGAGAATAATCTGCACAACTTTGGGGTTTTCTAAAAGTTCTTGAGATAATTTATCTTTCACCTATTTATAGATGAAATTACTTACCTCTTGAACCTCCAAACTCCTAGAATTGCACATAGGTCCTAAGGAGCTTAATTTTTGCTTATTGGTTCAAGTGGTGGCCGGCCAAGCTTACCCCAAATTAGCCACATATGCGAGGCTAAAGGTGACTCATCATGGCTAGAAGCATGACTTGTCCATTGCTTGTGATGGCCGGCCATGAGGTGGTGATCCAAGCTTGCTCTAGCTTAGCAAGTAAGCAAAGCTACTAGGCTTACTTACCTAAGCTATACTTGCCACTTGTCAACTCTAACAAAGTTTAGGGTATTTTGTGTTCTAAATTGCCTAGTGATCCTTAAGAGAACATTATTTACTCAAGGAGGCTTGGTGGTGGCCGGCCAAGGCTTGCATAAATTAGCCAAGTAGCAAGGCTAAAAGGCTTAGTCACCCAAGCTAGAAAGCATGAGGGTCACTCCTTGGGGTGGCCGGCCTTGGTGGACATGCCATGGCTTGCCAAGTAAGGCTAGGGGAGGTTGCTCACCCAAGCTAGAAAGCATAAGGTGCCCTTGTTCTAGTGGCGCCGGCCATGGTGGTGATGAGCTAGCCAAGTGAGCAAGGCTAGAGGGCTTGCTCACCAAGGCTAGTAACCATGAGGTGTCTTGCTTTCCTCAAGCCACTTATCCTCCTATTTGTTCATGAATCACTACACACACAATCTTACTTGTGTACCACAAAGGGTGGCCGGCCATGTCATGCTTGTAGGGGGGCATTGATGCACAACAGACAAGGCCAAGTAGCAAGGCTTCCAAGCTTAGTCACTACCCTAGAAGCATGAGGTGTCCATTCCTCACAAGAGTCCTTGCTTTCCTTCTTGCTAAGTCCTTAAAGAAAATATGAGATGTTCAGCCAAAAACCATGAGGTGGCCGGCCCTATTGACAAGTGTAAGCTTGAGGAGGAAAGACAATTTTTAAGTCTAACCTTAACTATCTCATTTCCTTGTTTTCTAACCAAGCTAACCAAGCTTGTAATTGATCATTGGCTTAATTGGATTTGAAACTCTAGTTAGAGGAATCTACAGCTCCAAAATTTTCCAGATTTATCTAGAATTATAAAATTTCTCAAAATTACACTTTGACCCCCAAAGGCAAGAATATTTGCACTTTAATCCATAAAGACAAAATGTTTTGCACATATATCCTTATGAGGTGGCCGGCTATCAAGGAGGCATTTGGCTTCCAAATCCTTGCTTAATCATCTTCTTAATGCATTCTTAACTTTCTAAAAATCCATACTTACTCAATTTTCCAAAATTGCATATTGGCCCTTAAATATAAAATATTTGCATTTTGGTCCCTATGAGGTGTCCGTTCATAAGGAATGCTTAGTGGACAAGAATTTCTCCAAAAATCATCCATTTGTGTCCAAAAAAGAGGTGTCTTCCCATTAGACCCCGTTTGGCAATTTTCTTAAAACTTAAACTGCTTTGTCCATATAGTGCTTGATTTTCCTATTGTGGTCTCATACCCTATTCTTGATCATTCATACTTAACGACGATCTTTCTTAAAGTATAATTTTTATTTTGTAATTATACTGTAGCATCGTCTTATCCATATCTTAGGTCATTTCGATTAAACATCGACCGACATAGGGTCGTAAACCCTAATTGCACCATTTTCTCACAAAAGGTTCCATACTTGCATAAATAACTTATTATTGAGTCAATAATGCTCTGATAAATCAAACTGAGCATTTCACATAAACATAGAAATTACAAACTTTGATTCCTTAAAAGGGAAATCATAAAGTTGTAGAAAATTTGGTCATTACAAATGTGGTCTTAAAGTTGCAAATACCAAGGAGACCCAACATCCTATTTGTAACGATTGGAATTGAATATAAATTGAAAATGAAATTTGTATTTGTCTTAATAAAAAAAATGTTAAAATATGTGTTTAATTAAAATGTAAATTAAAAATGATTTTTTTTGTTGACATAGAAAATATCGTATAAATTTAAAATGAATTATGACATAGAAAATAACATAAAAATTTAAAATCTGATCCAAAAAAAATGTAGTATGGATTTTTTTCATTCCTCTTCTAAATGTGAATTTAAACTTAAGAATCATCTTGTTTTAACTTATAAAATTATGTTTATAAAATGAGATGTAGATTTGGAAGTTTTGAAATTGAGTAGGTAAAATTTTCTCTCCAAATGGTCCAAAGGATTTTTATTTTCATTTTTAAGCAATAAATCATTTTTGTTACAAAATAAGATGTTATTTTTTACTTGATTTTGAAATGACATTTTTATATATAAAATAAATTTTCGTTCTATACTTTGCAGTTCTGAATAGTTAACTAAAAGGCAAGATAGTTACAATTAAACAACAGGGATGAAAGGATTATGACTCAAAAATGGTGTCAGGTATAATATAGAAGATTTCATGATCTCCTCACCAAGGCCTCTTTTTCAATCTAAGTCTACGTGCCAACTTGAAATCCTTTTTCACTGAGCCAACAGAAAAAGAAAAAATGACTTTCTTATAAACCGAGTTGGAAAGTCAGAGGCCTTGAAATGATAAGTCAAGGAAGCAAAAAAAGCCAGATATCAAATAATGATATGCTAATTCTTAGAATTGTTTGATTGTTCTAAAGACAGATTAAAATCTGGCACTATAGTTATATATATATATATATATATATATATACATCAAAATATTTCAGTCTTATAGTGACAAACACTGAGCCTTACATCCCTTACAACAAAAGTCTGTTCATGCTTTGGTAAAGAATATTTCAATTTTCACTTCTGTTTGGCTTTCCATTTTGAACCTAAAGTTTTAATTTTAGTTTTTATCTTTCTTTGAAAAGTCAATAAAAGTTATAATTAGTTTTTAAAAGTCAATCAACTTCAACCTAAAAATTTCATTCCAAACTTGTACACCAATTGCAAGCTTTTATTATTAGCAAACTTTTCAGAGCCAAAACAAAAAATAATAATAATAATAATAAAACTTCAATTTTCATGTTAAGCGGGCCGGTATGCTTATGTGTCTAAAAGATCATAACAATATTTTTATATTAAATACATGTTGGCATTGTCTTGGCTATGGTTTCTTTTCTTTGACTCGAAAAGGATGGTGGTTTTTTTTTTTTTTTTTTTTTGGTTGTAATGTGACAAAAAGATAAGGTGATTTTTGCTCAGAAACAATCTCTTAAATTAGCAAAAGAAGACAAAGAAATGATAGAGCTTTGAAAGGGAAATATATTAACATAAACATGATAAGAAGGGCCAGATGACATAAAACGCTATGCTAAAATGAACGACTCAAATTTGTTAATTGAAAATACAATAACATATGGAAATAAAATAAACTAAGAATAAAATTTAACTTACTTAGAGTAGCACGCTTTGCTTAAATTGCGCAAAGCATTGATATTTTACGTGAGAAAAGCAAAGAGTGTAATAGAATACAAAAGTTCTCATCCTTGATATAAATCATCTATTTGTAGTATAAAGATAAAATTCATACTTGGATAATCTCTTATTTTATTTCAAAAGTAAAACAAAATAAATCAAACAAATACGCATGGGCTCATTGCCTATGGGCTGACTTGAATAAAGCTGGGCTTGGCCTAGTCGCACCTAGGCTAGGCTAGGTCTGGCCTGGTCCCGCCTAGGCTCGGCATGACGTCTGTCTAACGTTTGCCCGTAGTTTGTTTCCTTTTATTTTTTATTTTTTATTTTTTAATTTAATACTGCAAATATAAACTAACTTCATCAGGCCAATACAATTGAATATACAATCAGAAAGAACGATCCCTTCAAGAACCCCTACATCTACATTATGTAGTTTGTAGCTCTAAATAGTCAAATACAAGACAAGATAGTTGCAGTTAAATAACAAAGACAAAAGGATTATGAAACATAATGGTGTCAGTTATCATTTAGAAGATTTCACGGTGTCCTCACCAAGGCCTCCCTTTCCCTCTAAGTCGACATGCCAACTTGATATTCTTTTTCACTGAGCCAAAGGCAGAAGAAAAAATGACTTTGTTATAAACCGAGTAGGAAAGTCAGAGTCCTTGAAACAATGAGTCAAAATTAATTTGTTATAAACCAAGTTGGAAAGTCAGAGGCCTTTAAACAACAAGTCCAGGAAACAAACAAAGCCATGCATCAAATAATGACATAACGATTCTTATAGTGACAAACATAGAGTTTTACATCATTCATAACAAAAGTCTCATCATTGTTAGGCTTTTATTTATATGTTGGCATTTATTTAGTTAGACAAAAACAAGAACAATATTTTGTAAGGTTTGCTCGGGTATAGCAATGTGAGTTGCAACTATTGATTCATTTTGAAGATAAGGCTAGCATTGTAATGGGAAAGTTGCAGATTTTGGAAGTTGACTTGACAGATTGCATTTGACTTGGTGAGTAAGTTGGAAGTTTCTGTTTTGGTTCAAGACAAGGAAATCACAAGCATTTTAGTGAAGATAACCTTGGGATTCCTTTTCAGAAGGAATTTCTAATTTAGGTAAGTTTCCTTATCTTATTTAAATTGGAAATTCAAACCTTTCCAAAAGAGAATAATCTTGCTTTTGAAATCTAGAAAGTTTAGAAGATTTTTTGTCTGGGATTTCTTGAAAGTTTTCGTGTTTTCATCAATAGCTAGAAATGAAAGGAAATTTATTTCGGGTTTTGAAGAAAGTTTCCATATTTGAATTTCAAAGTTTTTCCGGAAGCGTTGCAACAGATCAAAAACCATTTTGAAATTTGAATTATTTTTTAATCCGAGATTTTTTGTGGATTGCTGTGTGGCTGCTTATTTATTGTGAGATACTAGAGTACTTTGAGACTTCAGTGGAGTTGTTGCATTCATCTTTCACAAGAAATAGTTAAAGTCTTTGGGAGAAGGCATTAGCAGTTGAAGGGAGTTCAACGTAGCTAGCGAGGGGAGCTCATAGAATACTTTGAGACTTCAGTGGAGTTGTTGCATTCATCTTCACAAGAAATAGTTAAAGTCTTTGGGAGAAGGCATTAGCAGTTTGAAGGGAGTTCAACGTAGCTAGCAAGGGGAGCTCATAGAACAGATTCACTGACTTGATTTAGGATGACCAGCGGCAATAAGAAGAGGGAGTCTTCAGTTTTTATAAGTCCATTAGTGCTTGTAATTATTCTATAGTTAGTAGATTATTAAGTGTCTGGGCATGGCCTTGATGTAATAACCAAAATTTTTACAGACTCGCAATTTCCTTAAAAATAATAGAAATCTAAGTCTGTACCATGTATTATAATATGAAACTCATGATCTGATTTGATCATTAGAGTATGTTTGAGTTCTTATAAGTATTATGAGACTCAATGATAATTTATTAAGTCAAGGATAAGGTCTTATGATGAAAAAGGCAGAACCATGATTTTATGATTTTGTTCTGGCCACTGAATAACCAGGATAATTTATGACATGATAAAGACGATACTGCCATATAATAAGTAGTATTGAAATTATACTGTAACCGATTGTCATTACAGATGTAGAATTGAGAATAAGGATTGGGATTGCTCGAGAATAATCAGGAATAATGTTTGGAGTAAGGAGGACTAAGTAGTTTCAAGTCCTAAGAAAAACCTATGCGCAGTCTAATTAAGTGTAATAAATTATGGACTGCAGTTCAGCAATACTATACTATTAATAGTTAAAACAGTATTGATACTATCTAGATTATTAAGAAAATGGACTGCGTATTAGGAGGAATGCAAAACATGGCCCTACTTAGAGGTCAAGTAATTGTAGATAAGTATGAAAGGATATTTTAGCTCTAACACTCCACATGGCCGGCCATTTTGAGGGACTTGGAAGGCAAAAAATTTTGTGTTTTAAGGACCAATATGCAATTCAAAGAGAATTTCAGAAAAAGAGAGGGGGGCCAGTGATGGCCAGTTGGTATAGTGGAGGTGGTGAGCAAATTTCTCTCATTCCAAAGGTCTAGAGCAATCTTTCCAAGCTTAGAGGTATTACACTCGATCCTCTAACTAAGAATTTTATTAGGTTTTGAGGATTTATATGTATTTCAAGTTATGGGTTGTAAGAACATAAACTCATATTCTTATTTTGCTATATTATGGTTTTTATATGATTGGTTTATGCTAGATCTATGCTTAGGTTATCTTGGTTGCTAACTTAAGCATAAGTTTGATTTTATGCTCTAAGATAAGTGTTAAGGTTATGTATGCTCACCATGTGTTTGTGATTATCCTTTCACATGTTATGTGTGCTCACCATGTGTTTGTGATTATGCTCTCACATGTTTAAGTAGGGAAATTTTATGATGATGATGATGTGAATATTATGTAAATGTTAGTTAAGAAATTAACCTAAAAATACAACTTGATAAGCTAGTAAGGTTATCAATACTGTGTTTTTCAAGTAAATAGACATGTGAATGGTTGAAGTTTAAGAACAAAACCAACGCGCTGCATGTTGACGTAATCTCATGGCTTTGACCATTTGAGTTAGTGTGTGTAATCTCATGGTTGAAATTTTTTTTAAGTGATAACCATAGTGTTTTTCATTTTAAGGGAAATCACATACGATATACATATGTATTTCCTTGACCCTAGAAACTACCATAATGGGTATGTAAGAGGGTAAGCTTATGATGATGATGATGATGATGATGATGATGATGTAAAGGATTAGAAGTTAGAAATAGAAAATGGTTCGCCGTGTATACGAACAAACCAAAGTTTGCAAGAGTCTAATCTTGCAATTATAGAAGCTAAGTTATGATTGAAAAAAAAAAAAGAGTGGATAATGCCTTAATTTGGGAATAGCAATTAGGCATATGCCAATATGAGCTAGATACTGCCAATAGGAATTTGGTTTATCATGATGATGGCTTTAAGAATGATGATGATATTAATAAGGTTGAGATTGACAACAACCTTTTAAGTAATGAAGATTATGTGATGATGGGAAGTTGTAGATATTCCCTAGAGCTAAGATTATGCCTGTATGCTTTAAAGGAAATGCTAAAGGCAAAAAGAGAAGTTTCTACTGGCCAATAAATGTAAAGAGCTAGTTGAATCAAGTATGTCTTCGATTGCATCACTCGAACAGAAAAACGTTTTCAAGAATATTATTTATTATTATTTTCCATGAATAATAATATGGAAGATATTTAAAGAAGTTATTTTTACGTATGGTGCTTGATCTTATGTGACATTAGAACCCAATCATGTTATGTAATGTAAAAGACGAAATCCTTGAGGAGTAAATTTTTCCCAAGAGAGGAGTCTTTGGCCAAATCCGTGAGGAAGAAATTCCAAAAGAGGGGCCACCACGAAAGAAAGGGGTTCTAATAGCATGAGATTAACACTGTATTAAGAGGGTCCTCAGTTTCAAGTAAATTGAAAGAAAAATATTTTCAATATTCGCTGAGCCCTAAAGTAAAGTTAAAGAAAAATATCGTAAATATAAAAATACGATATATTTTTCATGTATGGAAATGCTATATAATATAATATGCTTTTCAAAATTGCAAGTTTTATGATAAATTTGCTAAGAAATTTCATGAAAATGGTTCTTGTGATATAATATGAAGAAATGATAAGTATGATGACATGTATGAAAGAATGAAAGTATGATGAAAGTATGATGATAAGAATGAAAGAATGAGGATATGAAGTATGAAATAAGAGGAAATATAAGGAAGATTATGGTTTTGTATAAAAGATATGAACTCATTAGGTATTAAAAATGGGAACATGAGCAGACCATTATGGATTTCTAGTGGATTTTGAGAAAAACCACTTAGAATTATCCGATTTTCGAGGACGAAAATATTTTAAGGAGGGTAGGATGTAATATCCGGAATTTTCATGGACTTAAGATTTATCTTTTTATTAGAAATTAGAAGTCCGCATGATGTGTTTTTATGATATTTTATGGAAAATTATGAATCCCATGTGAAATTCGTAATTTTATTAGCCAATGTTAGAATTTTCTCTTAAACCGGCTACGAGACTCGAAAAAAAAATGCCAAGGTTGGTAAACGGCATTTTGAGTCAAAAAGAACGAAAAGGAAAGAAAAAGAATGAAAGAGGATGAAATTTTAAGAAAGTCAAAGGTTTGACCGAAAAAATCAACCTTGAACAAAAAAGTCAAAGGGTTGACCAAAAAGTCAAAGTTTGACCAAGGACGGGTCAAAAATGTTGACCTCGAAAAATTATGAAATGCAGTGTAAGAAGAGACTGCAAAGACTTTCTATGGTCAAGAAAGTAAAAATAAGCCGTAAAAACCACCCTAGAAATCAAGCACACCGAATTAAGAATTAAATGGCAAAAAGGTCTCCGAAAAAAAATTTGAGAAAGAAAGTTTTCGGTCCAATCTTTACAAGGAAGAATTTTGGATCAAAATTATGGAGCACAATATTTTAAATATTTGTGTGACACAGGAATTAATTTTGAAAGAGAAAAATGGCAAACAAGACCCTTATTTTAAGGGAATAAGTGTGAACTAAGTTGTGAGGTGTGGAGCCCTCTCCATCACCCAAAGGATGCCACTTGGCTCTCCTAATTTCAGCCATCAACAGCCCCCATTCTCCCCTTGATGGCCGGCTAGCAACTAGAAGGAATGGAAAGGAAATGGCTTGGTTTTGGTGACTAAATGGTAGTCCAATCCCAACTAACCAAATGAGCATGTGAACTTGTGATTTCTCTCCCCAAAATCCGGACACACAAACCCACCTACTCCCCCTTTATTGCTTCTTCAAAAGTTCGGCAATCACATGGAGGAAAAGAAAGAAAAGAAAACAAGGAAAGGAAAGGCATGTGAGAAAGCCATGAATTAAGGAAAAGTAACCACCCTTTGCATGCCACATGTCCCCTTGCTTCCTTCAATGTTTGGCAGCACAAGCAAGGTGGGGACATGGCTGCCACATGCCCAGAAAATCCGGACAACAAAGCAGCCCCACCTCCCCCATTTCTCCCATCAACTTTCGGCAGCCCACATGCACTTTGTGCTCCTCCATTTTCGGCAAAAGCATGGGAAGGCAAGAGAAAAAGGTGTGACATCACAACACCACCAAAGCAAGCTAACTCTCCCTCTTTTCTCCTCAAAAACCGCTGCTTGTCCCCTTCCATCTCCCATCACTTTCGGCAGCAGCAATGAAGCAAGCAAGAGAGGAAAAAAGCTAAAAAAACCAATGGATAAAAGTGTGCTCTCCATGCCTCTTTGTGACCGGCCATTCCCTTCTCATTTCCTCTTTATTAACTACTCCAAAAGACCCATCTTTTATTGGATAAAAGCAGCAAAAGCTCTGCCAAGTTTTTAGAAGAAAACCGTGGGAGAGAGAGAGAGGAAGAGGAGAAGAAATCAAGAAAAAATCAAGAGGGTTTGTGCTAGGTGAAGTTCGGTTTCTCTAGGGAAGAAATGAGAGAGATTTGGTGAGCCATGGAGACCCATTTTAGGGCACAAATCCGTGAGCTTGGGGAGTGAAAGAAAGAGAGAAAATCTGGAAAATCTTGAGGGCTAAACCATGTGATAAGTTCGGTTCTAGCAAGAGGAACCAAGAGAAGATTTTTGGTGCTTCTTGGAGCCAAAAATCCATGAGCATGGAGAAGGAAAAAGGTAAGAGAAAAACTTAGATTTCTCATCTTGTAAAGCTCGGTTTTGATGAGCAAGAAAGAAGCTAACAACAAGTTATTGGATTCCTAGCCAAGAGGAGGATTTCGGATCCCATGGAAGAGCCAAATCCGTGGGTGAGCAAGCCAAGAAGAAAAAAAGGGATTTTCAAACCCTAACTTGGGTTAAGGTAACCTCTTAAACTAATCTTGGATTTAAGCTCAAGATAAGCATTTTTATGATGGTTTAAGATGGATTTGTAAGGACATAAGTCCAAGTTATTTTTCAGCCCTTGATTTGGTGTATGTGCTTGATAGGGATTAGGGTTTGGTTGGCTTATTTTATGATGTTTCTTGCATGATTTTTATGCTTGAAAAATTGATAGGATGCATGCTAGATGTGTTATTTAAGTCCCCTAAAATTTGGTCACAAATCAGCCCTAAGGCAGTGGCTGATTTGCTTGAAGAAAAATGTTGTATGTGATGATGGATCCAAGAGCTAGAACCATGCAACCCATAGACTAGGATTTTCGGTTTTAAGGGCTGCATGGGTGTGATGTATGGACAAGAATGTATGCATGAGACGTTAGACACGTTGCTTGATGTATGTTTAAGCTCCCGATGTGATCGGTCGAGTTAGAATCCACGAACTAAGACGTAAAACCGGATTAACAACCGAAACTGCCATTTCGGAGTCGAAACTGGCCAGTTTCGGGAAAGAGAAAATATCAGGCCCTTAGAGGCCGAACGGGTTAAAAGTCAAAACACGAAAGTTGTTCGGAACAACTTTTACTAGAGGACAACTCAGACAGAATCTTAAAATAAGGCTCCATAGGCCTTCATTTTTATGAAAACCCGTGGCTAACTCCTGGAGCCAGTTTCACTCCGTTTTTCAGGATCACCCTTATTCAAACGAAAACTGGTACTGATCTAGCCAGAACTGGGTTTTGTACAAAACATGAAAGTTTTAGCATTTTTCGATAGCTACAACTTTCGTGAAGACAAGTTTTTCGGAAAATGAACGGATCTTTAATCTGGGTTGTTTTTATGAAGAGTGCTCAGGGAATCCGCGAATTTCCAGCACATGGTTTACAAAAACGTTTTCTAGAAAAATAAAAAGTGTCTCTAAAATGTTATTTTGACTACGAAAATTGTTCCAATGGCGATTTTCAGTCCGTAATGATTTTATGAAGTCCCGTTTTAAGAAAATGAATTTTTAGAGTTTTTGGGATTTTTCACCCAAAGTGTTCAAGTTAAGAAGAAAAATGAGATTTTCCATAAGATAAAGGAAAATGAGATTTTTCAAGAAGAAAGTGGGATTTTTAAGAGTTTAGAATTGAAATTCCACATTTTTCCAAGAAGTAAAGAAAGTGATGATTTTAGACAAGTATTTTCAAGAGTAATGAAGTAAGAGCTTTTTACAAGCAAATTAATGAGATTTTGGAAGATAGCTATATAATGTTTTCCAAAATTAATGAAATGGAGTTTTAAAGTAAAAATGGGTAATCAAGCCGATTACGAACGGTAACCGGAATTATATCCGAGTTACTGGGCTAAGCCCAAAGCCTAACGTTAGACCCAAAGGGGGTTGACTTTAGTTGACCACATGTTGACTTGGGTTGACCAAGAGTTGACTTTAGGGTTATCCAACATAATCCTAAAGGATACCAAGATTAATGAGATGGGCTAAGACCTTGGGTTATTGAAGAGATAATAACCTAATGGATTATGAATCAAGAAACATAAGTATAAGCCCAAGATGAAAGAAGTAACCGATCAGGCTTACAGGAGATATTAGAGGGGACATATAACACACACATCTAGGATTGCTCATAGATGTTGGTTAGGATACCAACATCATATGTCGCGATTTATGGTAAGATAAGTTAATCTTATCTTACACCTCCTTTGAAACAGGAATATGAACCTGTTGAGATATCGCAAGGAATGTACGTCAAGAGCATAGGACTTAAGGTAAGTACAAACCTCACCTGTGGTATGGAGAAAAATAATATGTATGTTCAAATATGCTATGTTTCAAGATATGTTGAAATGCTTTAAAGATGTCATGTTTTGAAGATGTTTTCAAGATGCCATGTTTTAAAGATGCCATGTCTAAAGATGCCATGCTATGTTTTATGAACGAAATGTTAAGTATGTATGATATGGTGACATCATAAAGTATGCTCACTAATAATAAGAAACTTGGTAAAAATACACAAGTAAGGTGTCGTACCAACCTCCACCAAGGTGGAGGATTTTTATGTTAAAGTTATGGATTCGCTCTCTCGTTTTTGTAAGAGGGTGTAATCACTTATGTTTACTGGGTACAGTTAGGGACTTGCAATCCCATCTAACTGTATCCAGCGGCGCGCTATATGTTAAGGGTACGTACACTATGGGGCCCATAAGAAAGATAAGAATGTTAAAAGAAGTACATAATTGGAACATAAATGGTTCACGCATATGCATATGATGATGTATGTTTTTCATGATGTTTTAAATGTTTTGTGAGATCGCGTTTGTACTTGCTGAGCGTCAGCTCATCAGATATATTCCATACTGCAGGTTTGAGATAAAAAGCTTGTAGTTTTACTTGGTGGGCTTGGAGATGATGCAGCGAGTGAAGGGCGGTGTGGGATACCACTACGCAATAATTTCCGCAATATGTTTAAAGTTATGAAGTTTTCATGTATGTTAAAAGTTAAGTTATGTTATGTATGTATGAAATGTTTCAAGGTATAATGCACAATTTTAGTGCATGGGTTTCAAGTCAAGATTTTAAAAATGAAATCCAAATTATGAAGTTTAAAGAAAGTTTTAAAACGATGTTCAAAAGAAGTTTCAAAAAAAAAAATAATAATAAGTCAAAAAAAAAAAAAAAGAAAAAAATTTATTCCGCATTTTCAAGTAAAGTAAGTATGAAGTATGAATGTGACGGTTCCGGCGCCCCGCATCCGCGCGGTCGGCCCCGCGTGGGTGTCAGGTGGGTGGTTCGGGGCGTCACAATTAAGACATTTTCTAAGTAAATAAAGTATTTTCCAAGAAAATAAGGTATCTTTAAGGAAAAAAAAAAAAAGGGAATTTTAAACCAAAGTTACTTATGAATATAAGTAACAATTCTATGACTGATGGTAATTGAGTTAGATACAGGTTTACCTTAACTATGTAATAAATATGTTATGATTTATAGTAAGGTAGAACGATTCTTAAGCACTATTTAAAAACAGGAATATAACATGTTATCTTGTCTTTTTGGAATGCTAGCGCAAGAGTGTTGGACAATTTGTAAGTGCAAACCTCACCTACAGTATGAAAAATAGTAAATTATTTTCAAGCATGACATGTTTACATATATACCATAATATGCTATGTTAATGTATATGTCATGTTTTTTACTAGTATGCCATGCTCATGTATATGCTATACTTTATGATTATGACACACTTTTCGATTATGTTATGTTTTATAATAATACTACGTTTACAATAAATCATGTTTTCAACTGTACCACACTTTACTATTATGCCTAGCTTACGATTGTAAGACCCGAATTTTTGTAGACTTGTAATCTCCCTGTTCATAAGGAATTAAAGTCTAATTTATGTGTTTATGATGTGTTATATGAAAAATTATGAATAATAATGAGAAATTCATAATTTTATTTAAACAATGTTCGGGTCCTCATTTAAGGATTATGAGACTCAATTAATGTTTTACGAGCCAAGAATGAGGTTTTTAAAGGAAAACGAACGAAAAAGGATGAAATTTTACGAAAGTCAACTTTGACCGAAAAAGTCAAAGGGTTGACCAAAAAGTGAAAGGGTTGACCAAAAAGTCAAAGTTTGACCGGGACGGGTCACAACGTTGACTTCACAAGTATGATGAAGGAATATGGAAAGAATCTCCGAAAATGAAGTTTTATAAGCCATAAATCCACCCTAGAAAAATCAAGCACACCGAAAAAAAGAATTAAGGGCAAAAAGGTCTCCGAAAAATTGGAGAAAGAGAGTTTTCGGTCCAAATTTACATGGAAGAATTTTTGGACCAAAATATTAAATAAGAATGCTTATCACAGTGTTGGAAATAACCGTAGAGCGCGAAAGGAGCTGTGAAAGAACGAAATGGCCAAACAAGGCCTTGGAAGAGTTAGTGGAAGATGACATCAACCCTTGACATCACCCTCCACTAACTCAAATGGCAGCCCTCTACCCCCCCATAATGTCCGGCCAACTAGAAGAGAAAAGAAAAGAAATTGGTTGGTTTTGGTAACTAGATGGCTTTTCAAGTCCAACCAAGCAAAGGACAACAACACCATGCCTATGACTCACCTTTTCACTAGCCAAAGTAAGCTAGTGGCAGCCCACTTCCTCTCCCTTTGGTCGGCAACAGCAATGGACAAGCAAGGAAAGAAAATTCAATGGGAACAAGACTAGACATAAAGCCATAAATCAAGGAAAAAGTTGAACCACTTTTGTCCATCAATCCTCTAGTCACTTCTTGCTTAAAAAATGAACTAAAACCCTTGTCCATTCCCCACAAAAATCCGGCTACAGCCCCCTCTTCCCCATCATGTTCGGCTGCAAGGGAAAGAAAAGAATGACAAGACAAAAGCCTTAAATTAAGGACAAGCAACCTCTCCACCAAGGATTGCCACATGCCCTCCTTTCCCTTCCCATTTTCGGCAGCACACTCCTCCATCCCTCCCTCACATTCGGCTGCAGCTAAGGAAGAGAAAGACTTGACATAAAGCCTTGAATCAAGGGCAAGAAACCAACCACTATTCATTCAAGACATCTCATCTACTTTTCTCTTCTCTTTTCCTTGTCAAAGGCAGCCAAAACCTTTGTCATTTATTGGATATACTCGGCAGCAAGAGGGAGAAAGAGAGAGAGAGAGATCCAAAGAAGATTTTTGGGTTTTTCCATCCTAGAGAGTTCGGTTTCTTGCAAGGGAAAGAGCTAAGAAAAAGTGAGAAAATTTTGGTGAGTTCTCCAAGAGTTGGCCAACCAAGAGCAAGAGAGAGAAGAGGAAAAATCTGGAAATTTAGAGGGAGAATCTTGAGGAGAGGTTCGGATTTGAGTGGTCTAGCAAGGAACCAAGAAGAAAAATTTTTGGCGCACCTTTTGTACCAAAAACCGTGAGCAACCAAGCAAGGAGAGCTTGAGAAAATTTTTTTGGTGATTCTCCAAGCAAGTGGCCGAACAAAGCAAGAGAGAATGAGGTAAGAAAGAGAGAAGGAGGTAAGAAAAACTTGGTTTCTCTTCTTGTGATTTTCGGTTTTGGTTAGAGCAAGAAAGAGCTAACAAAAAAAATGTTTGGATGCTATTTTCTTGGAAGAAACCGTTTGACTAGAAGGCTAGAAGGAAGGAAGGAAATCTTTGGATTTTCAAAACCCTAACTTGGATTTGAGGTAAATCTCTTAAACCACCTTGAAATCAAGTCTTATTTAAGTGTTTTTGATGTTGATTCAAGTGGTTTGTAAGGACATAAGTCCACTTTAAATTTCTGCCCTCATTGTTGATGTGTGTGTGCTTGATAAGGTTAGGGTTTGGTTGGCTGATTTTTGATGCTTATTTGCTTTAAAATTTGTGCTTGAAAATGATGGATTTTTCATGCTAAAAATTAGGTTGTATGTCCCATAAGATGAGACCAAAAATCTGCCATTGGCAGTCATGAGAGCATGCTAGATTAGGGATGGATTTTGTGATGCTTGTATGTGTTGATGCATGTGCTAGAGCCAAGCAACCTAGGTTTTTAGATTTTCGGATTTTGGGTTGCATGAGTTGAATGAGATTGATTTATGGGTTGCAATGGGACGTTAGAAGCGCTGCTTGTTGTGGTATAAGCTCCCAATGTGATCGGTCGAGATAGATTCCGCGAGATAGGACGTAAACCGAAATAAGGAACCGAAACTGCCAATTCGGATTTGAATCTGGCCAGTTTCGGGAAAGGGTAATTTCAAGGCCCTTAGAGGCCGAATGTGGTAAACTCAAAACACAAAAGTTGTTCGGAACAACTTTTCCTAGAGGACCACGTGAACAGAATCTCGAAATAAGGCTCCAAAGGCCTCTGTTTTACCCGAAACCCGTGGCTGAACCCTGGGACGTTCTTCACCCAGTTTTTCAGAGTTAACCCGTTTTCAAATAAAAACTGGTACTGATCTAGGCTGAACTGTATTTTTCTCAAAACATGAAAGTTTTAGCATTTTTCGAGAGCTACAACTTTCGTGAAGACAAGTTTTTCAAATTCCAAGCCGATTTTTAAACTGGGTGCGTTTTGTGAGAGATGCGCAGGGAGCCCGAAATCTTGCACATGAGTTTCACGAAAATATTTTCTAGAAAAATTGTGAAGTGTTCTTAAATGGTTATTTTAGCTTCGGGAACCATTCCAAAGGCGGTTTCCGACCCCAAATGATTTTATAAAAGATTTATCTCGAAAACCATGAATTTTAAGGGCTCGGGTTTGAAATTCACATTTTTCCACAACGTAAAGAAAAAGAGGGTTTCATACCAAACATTTCCAAGTTAAAGAAAATAATGGGATTAAACCAAAGAATTTTCTAATTAAAGGAGTTAGAATTTTTACAAGCAAAATGAAGGATTTTTGGAAGTTAATTACACAAGAGTTTCCAAAAATAAGGAAGAGGAATTTTAAAGTAAAATTGGTAAGCAAGCCGATTACGAACGGTAACCGGATATTATATCCGAGTTACAAACACAAGGATAACCAAGGGTTGACAAATGGTTGACCCAAGGTTAAATAAGGTTAACCTTAAGGGTTACCCAATATAACCCTAAGGGATACCCACATGTATAATTGGGCTAAGATTTAATGGGTTAATGGAAATAACCCAATAACAAGGATGTATGAGCAAAGCCCACTAATAGAACAAGGTTCTAAACCAAAAAGGTTACCCAATGTAACCTCTTAAGGATTTAATCGAAGTTTAATAAAGAATGGGGATTAAAGTGGCCAAGATGGATATCATGTATAGGGGACATACAACCAAAAGTAAATGTGAGTGTTGGTAGGTCACCAACACCTTACGAAAGGATCCTAATCCTATATTTTTGATATATCAGGAAAGTGAATTGCCGTTGCCGACGAATTTAAGGAACGCAATTTTAAGGATACCGCACTAGAGGTAAGTACAAACCTCACCTGCAGTATGAAAGCTAGTAAATTATGTTCAAGTATGTGGTTTTCAAATATGTTGCAATATGTTGTGTGCTATATCTATGAAATGCCATGATTATTAAAAAGTGTTATTTTTGCAAAATGCTATGTTATTAAAAAGTACTATTTTTACAAAATGCTATGTTTATAAAAAACGCTATTTTCGCAGAATGTTATGTTTGTAAAAAGGTGCTATATTTGCAAAATGTCATGTTTATAAAAATGTCATGTTTATAAAAATGTCATGTTTGCAAATGCTATGAATGAAAAGAATGCCATGCCATGTTATTAATGAGATAAAAAGTATGTTATCATATAGTGACATCATAAGGTATGTTCACTAAAGATAAATAACATGGTAAGAAATCACAAGTAAAGTGTCGTACCGACCTCCCATAAGGTGGAGGATTTTTCATATTAAAGTAAAGGATTCACCCTTTCGTTGATGCGGGAAGGTGTAATCACCCAATGTTCCTAGAGCAGTTAGGGACCTTGCAATCCCTATCTGTAACTTGGAGGCGCGCTAAATAAATGATGGTACGTACACTATGGGGTCCATAAGAAAGATAAGTAAGTTAAAAGAAATGCATAAATGGTTCACGCATATGCATATGATGATGAATGTTTTCAAGATGTTTTAATGTTTTGTGAGATTATGTTTGTGCTTACTGGGCGAAAGCTCATCAAGTTATATTTCATACTGTAGGTAAGAAACCCGCAGCTTGACTGCTGGGCATTGTTGGAGCGGTGTGGTGGCGGACGAAGGCGGTATGGATACCACTACGCATAGTTTCCGCAAATCTTTTGATAAGTAAAGAAGTTTTGTATATATAAGTATATACGTGATGAAGACAAGTTATGTATCATGGTATTTTGGAACTAAAGACCTTAAGTAACGTTTACTTAAGTAGTAATGATATATTGTTAAAGACAAATGTTTTTATAAGTATGTTTCAAAAAATATATATATATATATTCCTCATTTTCAAGTAAAATTAAGTAAGTAAGTAAGGCGTGACGGCCCTACGTAGTAAGGGGGCGTCACAGAGTTGGTATCAGAGCGGTATCCTGCCAGCCTACTTCGTCTCGCTCCGCATCGTTCCGCAATAGCTCAAGTAAGTTAATTAATTTTCTTACGCTTAGGATTAGATTTTCGTATGCATCTTTTAACGATGGTTCGCAATGGAAAGGTCGGTTGTGAGAATGACGTTGGGTTGTGCCCTAGCTCGGTGGTGGTAACCAAGTAATGTTTGCCCATGATGAGGAAATTATGTATTTTTCCTAAAAACTATGATTATGAAATGAAGATTATGGTTCTGTATGAAAGATATGATTTTATGAAAGTTTTGAAAATAAGAAGCTTATTTTGTAGCTTCTATACAGAACCATGCCCCCAAGACGCCGAGCGGCACAAGCCCAAAACGTCGATCTCACAGCTCAGCTAAACGAGCTGAGAGAGATGATGCTAGCCCAGCAACGTGAAATAGGTGGGCTTATGGCTCAAATAGCCCAACAGAACCAAGGACCGCCTGAAGCCAGGGTACCACCGGCACCTGAAGAGCAACCAGCGGTACCGGAATTCCCTGAGGAAGAACCAGTGATTCCGGAATACCCTGAGGCCCCAGAAGCACCAAGGGCGCCGGTAGCTGCTCCGCCAGCCCCTCGTGTTCGGACCCCGGCAGAACTGTATCATGAATTTCGGCGCATGAAGGCGCCGGAATTCGAGGGATCGACGGACCCGATCGAGGCCGACAACTGGCTCATTGACCTTCAAGTTTCCCTGAACTTCTTAGGGCTCGATGATAGAGAGATAGTCCTTTGCGCGTCCTTTATGTTGAAGAAAGACGCCCGGTTATGGTGGGAAACGGTTCAAATCAGACGGGACGTCAACCAGATGACATGGGAAGACTTTGTGGAAGAGTTCCGTGAGAAGTACTTCAACACAGAAGTAATGGAAACTCAGCAGGACGAATTCACCAATTTCCGTCAGGGAAATTTGTCTGTGGCTAAAGCCGTGAGAAAGTTTGAACAACTCGCCCGTCTCTGCCCTCAACTCATCAGTTCCGAGAGGGACAAAGTGAGAAAGATGATGAGAATGTTCCGGCCAAACTTAACCGTGATTATCAGCAGTGGCCCCCACCCACCGCTCACTGTAGCCGAGTGCGTCAGTCGAGCAGTTCGAGCCGAATATTGGGTCGGTCAGAACAAGGCCCAACGGGCTCAGTTCTTCAAAAAAAAGAATGAGGAGAGGGCACTAGCCAGGCATAATCAGACCAAACCAGGCCAACCATCACAGCAGAAAGGTCAAGGAGGACCTTCTGGCCAACGCGGCAGCAACAAGCCGTATGGCAACCCCCAGCAGAAAAGGAAGTGGAATGCTGGAGGACAGGGGAGCCAACAGAATCCTCCCCAGAAGAAGAATGGCCCTGACAGCAGTGAAACTCCCCCTTGCCAGAAATGTGGGAGAAAGCACCCGGGAGACTGCCGTGCTGGAACAAACCGCTGTTATCTGTGTGGCAAGGAAGGCCACTTTGCAAAGAATTGCACTGCCAATGTCCAGCATCAGCAGAACTACCAGCGAGGTCAGGGAAGTCAGTTGCACGCTGTACAGATGAAGCTAGTAGGACCTGCAATCCATCAGGGCCGAACTGAAGCTCCAGAACCGCAAGGACGCATCTATGCCTACACAAAGGAGGATGCTCAAGCTGGACCATCCACGGTGGTGACAGGTCAGCTTCCTATTGCCCAACAAGATGCTTATGTGTTGATTGATTCTGGAGCTACGCATTCATTCACATCACCTAGGTTTGCTAAGAAACTAGGAAGAGATAATGAGAAAATTGGAAGAACCTTTCGTACTACATTACCCTCTGGGGAAATTTTGCTGTCTGATTATTAGATACGCCATGTTCCAATAATCATATGCGGTGGAGAGATGTACGTCAATCTAATCGTCATCGATTTGTACGACTACGACGTAATCCTGAGTATGGACTTCCTGGGAAAGTACAACGCGGTTATCGACTGCCAGCGTCGTACCGTCACATTCAAGCCAGTTGGAGATAAAGAATTTATCTTTCGAGGGTCGACCCCGAAGCAACCGAAGATGTTTATTTCGGCATTAAAGGCTAGAAAGTTATTGGTGGAAGGATGTATGGGATTTCTAGCCAATATAGTAGATAAGACGCAAGAGACCGAAAGTAAGCCGGAAGATGTATTGATAGTCAAGGAATTTGTGGACGTTTTTCCTGAAGATCTGCCAGGATTGCCACCAGAACGAGAAATCTCTTTTGAGATTGAGTTACTCTCAGGATCGGAACCAGTGTCCAAGGCCCCGTACAGGATGGCGCCTGCTGAACTCAAAGAATTGCAAGTCCAGTTGAAAGAGCTCTTGGATAAAGGATTCATCAGACAGAGCTATTCACCATGGGGAGCCTCGGTGTTATTTGTTAAGAAGAAGGACGGCACTCTTAGAATGTGCATCGACTATCGGGAGTTGAACAAGATCACCATCAAGAACAAGTATCCTCTACCCAGGATCGATGATCTGTTCGACCAACTGAAGGAAGCCTCAGTCTTTTCGAAGATTGATCTACGATCGGGATATCACCAGCTCCGAATCAAGGAAGGAGATGTTCCGAAAACGGCGTTTCGCACCCGATATGGACACTACGAGTTCCTGGTGATGCCGTTTGGACTGACAAACGCTCCAGCAGCCTTCATGGATCTGATGAATCGCGTATTTAAGGACTACTTGGATAAGTTCGTCATCGTTTTCATCCACGACATACTGATCTATTCAAGGTCGAAAAAGGAGCATGAGGAGCATCTAAAGATTATTTTACGGATTTTGAAGCAAAATCAGCTCTATGCCAAGTTCTCAAAGTGCGAATTTTGGTTGGAGAAGGTCCATTTCCTTGGACATGTACTCTCAAAAGAAGGCATATCCGTAGACCCGGCTAAGATTAAGGCGGTAAGTAAGTGGCAGCTCCTAAAAATGTCACCGAAGTGCGCAGTTTCCTCGGATTAGCGGGCTATTACCGACGGTTTGTCGAAGGGTTTGCTAAAATCGCGGCGCCACTTATCGCACTCACAAGAAAAGGGAAGGCGTACGAATGGACAAATAAGTGTGAAGAGCACTTCCAAGAACTCAAAAGCAAGTTGACGAGCGCTCTAATCCTCACAATTCCGGTCGTGGAGGAAGAAAACTTCGTAATTTACAGCGATGCTTCCAAGATAGGATTGGGAGCCGTGCTTATGCAAAACGGAAAAGTGATCGTTTATGCCTCGCGACAGCTCAAGGAACACGAAAAGAACTATCCGACGCACGATTTGAAGCTTGCGGCAGTAGTATTTGCCTTAAAGATCTGGAGGCACTACCTGTACGGCATAAAATGCGAAGTATATACGGATCATCAGAGCTTGAAGTACATCTTCACACAAAAAGAGCTCAACATGAGGCAAAGAAGATGGCTCGAATTGGTTAAGTACTACGACATAGATATCCGATACCATCCTGGGAAGGCTAATAAGGTAGCCGATGCCCTAAGTCGGAAGTCATCTTCCTCAATGATGTCAATCAGGTTATTGACTGAGCCTCTTCAAAAGGAGCTAATGGAAGCCAGAATCGAGCTTATTACGGGAGGATTAGCTGCTCTAACCTTCCAGCCTACCATTTTAGATGGGATGAAAGAACGTCAAGAAGCAGATGCCTCGCTGCTTAGGACGAAAAACGAAGTTTTAGAAGGGAAGGAGTCGGATTTCAACGTCTCTGATGAGGGCATACTCTATCAAAAGAATAGATTGTGTATTCCTAACAAGGAAGAATTGAAGGAAAAGATCATGAAAGAAGCTCACGAGACTCCGTACTCTGTCCATCCCGGAGCCACAAAAATGTACAAGGACTTAAAAGAGGGCTTTTGGTGGCCCAAAATGAAGAACGACGTTGCTACTTTTGGCAGTAAGTGCCTTACTTGTCAAAAGGTAAAGGCGGAACACCAATGTCCAGGAGGAGAACTGCAGAAAATTTCCATCCTAGAATGGAAATGGGACCAGGTGACGATGGATTTCGTGGTTGGTCTACCCCGAACTCCAAGCGGCAACGACGCTATTTGGGTGGTCGTTGACCGATTGACAAAGTCGGCGCACTTTATAGCCATCAAGCTCAGCTTCTCTGTGGAACAATTGGCAGAATTGTATGTGGCCTAGATCGTTCGCTATCATGGAATTCCGAAAACTATCATCTCGGATCGCGACGGTCG